>CDFF01072409.1:60877-82981 GCA_000826265.1 Acanthamoeba culbertsoni | reverse complement strand
CCCCTCAATTTCCCTTGCGCGTCCAAGAGAGTCTTCTCACCAGTGTGCGCCTGTTATCCGCGCTCGCTGGCCCATGCAGCGATCCTCAGCCGGTTCGATTACTCGGCTCGACTGCGTGAGGGACTCGCGCCTAGCGCTGGAGGCGGCCTGACTCAGACCGCTTCCGTCTCCTCCGATGAGGAGAGCGACGATGAGTTGGTTGAACTCCACGAGAAGGAGGAGGCCGAGCACATTCGCCGCGGAATCAAACGAATGCAGCTCTGCTCGGCCGGCGCTCATCAGCCAACTGAAGGGTCATTGCCGGCCATGGTTCGCCATTTCGTGGCCAAGACAGATACCCTGGCTGGCATCTCTCTCCGCTACGGCGTCAAGGTCGATGAAATCAAGAAGGCCAACAATCTCACTAATCAGGCAATCTTTGCGCATAAGTACCTCCTGGTGCCCAACCCCGCTAGAATACCCGCGCCGGAGGAGCTACATTCCGTCATGCCCAAGGATGGAAAACAGAGCATAGGTTCCCTTGGCCTCCTCTCTCCCCATGTGTGGAGGATGAAACTCACAATCCTCCATTTGCAGCATTGGAGCGCTTCAGGACAGTCGCCAATTGCAACCGAGAAGAAGCCAAATACTATATGGAGGACAACGATTTTGACGTTAAGAAGGCGTTGGCAGCGTATCGTGCTGACTTGGAGTGGGAAAAGAATGCACCCAAGCCTCGCAAGGCACGTTCTTTTGTGCATCCTCTCCTTTGCAAGCCAAGACGTGCGCTGACATTTGGGCTGCAGGTCAACACACGTGTCTGAAGCAACAGTTGCGCGTTGTATATTTGGTAACAACTTGTTTGCCTACTCTGTTTTTGATACTAAAATAAAAAGAAGTTTTTGATTCTAAGATCTTTCTTGTCTCTTTGAATTGATATCTTTATTTAAGTGCATTTTTATTTGCTAAAGTTATTCCCTAAGTGTTAAGGTTTAAGTGGACAAGATGGAAATATAAAGTATTGAGTCAGGATTAAGCCCAATTGAAATGCAACCCTAAGCAAATATAAATGGTTTTTATTTGTGTGGTTCTCTGTCCAACAGATCCAGCAAGTAAGAAATTGAGGGTGATTGGTACTGTGATGCAGATTGTTCTCTTGGTGGATAAGCAGGAGTCGAAGTTCCAGAAGGGCATGGTGATGCTGGAGAATGCGGATGGGGACAGTGTGAGCAGCACACACCAGAAGCACGCGAAAATGCAGACGACGATATTGCGGAGGGCAGCGAATGATTGAGATAACCCGCAGATGCGGGAAGAGGGCGAGTCGGGGAAAAGGGTCGGGTCTGAGATGGTGAAGAGTGAGGTGATGCACGAGAAGAGACAGTGGCGAGGGTTTTCTGCTCCAGTGGAGGCGGTGAGGGCTGCCGCGAGAGCGAGGCAGGTGAAGATGACAGTCCGTAAGGTGATAGAGCAGGGGCCGAACCGGCCGCGGCCAGGCGCAAAGGACGGGGAAGTGGTGGCGAGGGAGCACTCCCGGGTGGAGAAATGACAGCACTCTGGGTGGGGGTAGGAAGATATTGAACAGGGTGATGTGCTGCCGGCAGCAGATGTGAAGCATAGAGGGGAGAAGGGTGGTGCGCGGAGGAAGGTGGGGGCAACGTTCCCCAGGCGCCTACCATCGGCATCGGCATCGAGAGCGATACAGACGTCATGCCGCTCATTGCTGGTCCTGGTTTTCGCTGCGTCGAAAGCGGTAGTTCGTTGGTTGCTGATGATGAACAAGGCGACGGTGAAGAAGACCATCCCATACTTCCGGGAGGGGAGAGGACATCGTCCTCATCCCTCGAGAAGCCCCGTCTATCCATTCTCTGCTGCTCTTCCCCTTCCTCTCCGCTGTCGCTGTGGAATGGCTCGCCGCCTGCTCGCGGCGGAAGTTGTTGTGGGTGGAGAAGATGCCCCGCTGGAGCTCTGTAAGAAGGCGTCTCCGCTGGTCGTCGCCAATGCAACTGGGCGAGAGAAATGTCGTGCGGAGACGAAGGTGTGTGAGGAGGAGGTATTACAGGGAGGTGATTGAGCAACCCCCGCTCTTCCTCCGTTTTTGTAGCTGGAGTCCACTCTAAGTGCTGTTGCTGGTGCAAGTGGTGAGGGTGAAGATGGGCGTGACCGGATGGACGTGACAGAGCATCCGGGTGTTCCATCAAAGCGCGCAGCCTTTCAGCTAATCGCAGCTTCTCCTCCTTTGCTAGGTTTCGCTTCTTCAGTAATGCATAGCATTGCTTGACATTTCCTCTGGGGCCTTTTCTCACGTCCTTGATGCCGGGGAAGGCGCGCTTAACCAGCTTTCCAAACCTGACGTAGAGAAACGAGGGTGAGGGAAAGGCGAATAGCACCCCACACAACTTGCCGCGATAGGTGTACCATGTAGGGCTCATGACTGAACGACAGTCGCGCTCTGCGCAAGCGTCCATGTAATGCTGGTACACGCCGGCCTTTTCCATATGGCCTTGCTTCCCTAACTTATAGTTTTCCCTCAACCTTGAGTCCGCTCTGAGTGAGTCACATACCTTTGCACAAAAGGAACTAAAGCCGATAAGCCCAAGCATACCACGCAATGACGGCTGGAGCATCATGGAACTGGGAGTCCGGCAAGTTTGTTGCCATTTTCTTTTCTGTTCAGTGGGGACGCTGCGGAGAGCTTGTTGTTGTGCAGAGCGGCGGTGGCGGATGTAAACTGTAGGTCTTTCGTTGCTCCGGCGTGCACCAGCTTGCGAGGTCCGCTAAGTTCTTTTCTTCTCCGCCGCCCGGCGGGACGAGGAATCTCCCGCACAACCAACGCTGGGCAAGGTCCGCAAGCCAATCGTGGTCTAGCACGACGGAACGCAGGCCTAAGTTCGGAAAAGCTAAAACGCCGTTGGCTTCCGCTATTCACCTCTCCGGTACTTTTCGCTAGATTTTGTCGTACGAATCGAATATGTAATTTTCCGATTGGCGTAATGGACAACCGCGGCTTGTGTACTTGCCACACAAACAAAACACAAACTCCGCCCTTCGCGACGGTTGTTGTGGCAGCCGGTCAAAAGGGGCTTCTTCTAAAGTGTGGGGGGGATGTCATCTCCGACCCGGGCGACAGCCGCAGTGGCACGCTTTCGTCGGCGTTGTCGTTTGGTCGGTAGCCCCTCTGCGCTCGGACCTGCTGCTTCCAGCTCCTCTTCCACCGAATGTTTTCTTGTTCTCCTTCGTCGCTTGGTTGTGGCCGGCTCGGCATCTTCCTCTTCATGGGCGAGACGATCGAGAAGATCTTCCCACATCTGGTCTGCTTCATAGTATTCAAGTACTCGTGCCAACTGCTCCCGTTCCTAGCGAAGAAGCCAAACAAGCTCGTCAGCCCGTTAGCGTCATGGAAGAACAGAAACGGGAGGTTACGCGGTTGATGGCAATTTGGGCAGGTGTGTAGCCACACAGGTCCTTGATGGACGCATCCACACGTGTTTTGCCCAGAGAGAGCAGGTACTGAACGATCCGCTTGTAGTTGGCAAATGCTGCCCAATGCAGAGGAGTTCTACCCGACGCATCGCGCGCATTGAGGTCGGCACCAGCCTCGGCTAGAAGCTGCACTCCCGCAAGGCGATCAAGCTCACTCATATCTCTGTAGGCTCGAGCATCGATAGTGAGACGCATGCTATCATGTTGTTGTTGTTGTTGTTGTTGTTGTTGTTGTTGTTGTTGTTGTTGTTGTTGTTGTTGTTGTTTCGCACATACTGTTTGCCAGAGACAATAGGCATGTGAGCAGGCGTCCGCCCTTTTACGTTTCGCGTTTCCAAATGAGCTACATTCACGCGCCTCGCCTTTTGCACTGCGTGAGATGCCTCGGGAATGGCCACCGAGGAGAGCGGACGCGGAATCGCTAATGACCAGTGACGAGTGTATATTAGCGAAGAACCTGCAAGCTCTTAACCTTCAAGCTTGCGTCGGTACCGGTGCGCGCTGCAGTGGCCACAATGGGAGGTGCACCACTCAGATTCGAACTGGCGATAGCGGGAGCCGCGCCGAATGACAAGTCCGGCGAAGGCTTCTGGAGCGAGGACTTTGCGTCCGTGGAGTCGACGAACGACTCGCGAACAGACAGGAGGTAGCGGACCATGGGCCAATGGCCGCGCTCCGCAGCGATGTGTAGTGGAGTTTCGCCTCCGCTGCGCTCCTCTTCCTTTGTCCGCGCGCTCAGTTCTACGCGGCCTCTTCCTTTCTCAATCAACATGCGTGCAACTTCCACATTCCCTAGCAATACGAATCCCGTGAGACGGATAGGCCATCGGCCACGATAACATCAAACATCTATGTTCACCTGTGGCGGCGGCTTTGTGGAGGGGCGTTTCGCCTCGGGTATTACAGGCATTGGCTATGTGCTCGTCACGTTGTTGAGCTGCATCAAGCAGGAGCGCCACCACATGAGCATGACCATTTTCCACTGCTCGCATCAGTGGTGTGTTTCCTGGGGAAAGAGGAAATGAGGAATGCAACCCACAACCTTGGATCGTCGGTTTGTACCGCCCAAGTTGGTAAGGGTCAGCTTGCAGTCTGGACAAGAGAGCAGGAAGGAGACAACAGGGAGGTGTCCATAGAAGCAGGCAAAATGAAGTGCGGTTTCTCCGACTATCGCCTCGTCCAAAGAAGCTCCGTGTTGCTGCACGAGTTGCTGCACACCTGCAAGATTACCTCGACGAGCCTCCTTGAAAGGCAGTACTGTCAACATTCAATGCAAGCGTTCAACCACCAGCATTACCTGGGGCAGAGAGCGCACGAAGAGGTTGCGCTTCGTTGTGGGCACAGAGAGCTGCAACTCCCCCGCGGACTGGCTATCCGTTGCTCCTGTAGAGCGCTCCGAAACGATGGAAACCGTATCTATGTGGCCTCCATGGGCCGAACTAGTTGGCTCTAGTAGGCTGCTGGGCCGCCGATTCCTAGATTGGTAGGCCATCGTGCGGCTTCGAGTTGCGAAAAAAGAAAATACTGAGAAAACGTAAACAGAAAGGTAAGAAGTGCAAAAGCTAAGAAAAGTACCTTCTCTAGAGCTATGAACACCAGCGGGCGCCGCGGCTACGGGCAAGACCCCAAGGCCACTGTGCCCAGTGCACGTGCCGGTCTTGTTGGCACTGCTCTACTGCCGGAAGATGAAGACGCGAAGCCCGATAAGCGCGTAGGGCCAGGTACGCCTCTGATTCTGATCACTACCTTCCCCCCCCTCTCCTTACTGACATTTACTCGGTCCAGTTTGGAAGCAGATTGTGACCGACACCGAGGGTCGCCGGCGCTTTCACGGAGCCTTCACAGGCGGCTTTTCGGCAGGATACTTCAATACAGTAGGATCGAAGGAGGGCTGGACGCCAACCGCTTTCGTTTCATCTCGAGCACAGCGCGCCAACTTGCAGCAGCGCCCGGAGGACTTCATGGACGAAGACGACTACGCTGTGCTTCTCCTGCCCCCCCTTAAGACATACCTGCCCTTATTTCCACGGCCCAAGATGTGCTGAAGTTCGTATTGGACTCCTCAGGAGACGATGACAGGTGGACGGGCTGTGGCCATGAAGAGCAAATTCCAGAGTTTTAAGGAATCTTCCGAGGAGCGCGAGGCAAAGAGCTCACATCAGGTGGCGCCAGCAGTGGCCGGCGGTCACATTGCGGGATTCCTCCCCGCCGACCTTATCGCTCCTACTACTTCTCCCATTGGTATCTATCTGCGGATTGAGACTCGATATATTACACATGCATGTCTTCCTTCACTGGATCACTTCAACCTCACCTGTTTGGGCTTGGTTTGGCAGGAGTTCAGCTGCTTCGGTTGATGGGCTGGAGGGAAGGGCAGGGAGTAGGCCCGCGCAAGGCCCGCATCAAGAAGCGGAAGAGCGCGCGAGCCGCTGCGCCGGCACAAGCGCATGCCTCAGCGCAGCTTCCTCCGACTGAGCCCCCCAAGCGTGTTTACGGCCTCGCCATCTCCCTGGACGAACTGCGCGCCGAACGAGACAAAGAAAGCGAAGCAAGTGAAGATGACGACGCCGAGTTCGGCGACTACACTCTCCCTCCCGCCGACACCGAGGTGCGCCACTCGGCACTGCCTCCCCTCCTCCTCCTCCTCCCCTCCTCCTCCCCTCCATCTTCGTTCTCGTGTGCCCTTTCCCTCTTCACCCACCAGTCAACTCTCTTTTGTTTGTGATCGCATCGACTGGTCGGTGGATGATGGATGGCACCGCCACAGACTGTGGTGTTCGAGGCCAAGGCCAACTTCTACGGTCTGGGCTACGATCCCTACCACTCCGCTCCCGAGCTCCGCGGTACCCATGGCCTCACCTCTCTCTCTCTCTCTCTCTCTCTCTCTCTCACACACACACACACACACACACACTCACCGCCCAACCTGGGAGCGGGAGGGGGGGGGGAATGGAGGGACTTTGCTCACGATAGCCTTCTCCTCTTCCTCCTTTTGCCAAACAGGGAGAGGGACGAGCGTGTCCGCGGAGCGCCCCCGGGAGAGAGGAGGAGGAGGAGGGCCCGGGGCCCGGGGGCGTCCAGCCACCATAGGCGCCCTCCTCAGCGGTACCGCACAGGGACAGGGAGGGTTCGGGCTGGGCGCGTTCGAGGAGGCCGAGGACGCCTCCCATCTCTTCCCGGACGACCGCCGTACGGCGCCACCCCGATCATAAATACTCCGAATTTCTTATGATAATCTGAATTCTGAGCTCATCCGTCCTCCGGGGCTCACTTTCTGTTTTTTTATTTTTTTTATCTTTTATTTTTTAAAAAAACATTAATCACGTGGTACTGGGCGCACCCAGTGGAGGACTACGACCGTGAGCTGCGCGACAGTGAGCACGATACGCAGCGATCCGCCCGCCCCGCGGTACATTTCCGCTTTGCTTGCTTGCTTGCTTGCTTGATTGGTTGATCGCCTCCTTCTCGGCGCTCCTCCCTCACTTTCATCATTCTCTCCACCCCCTCTCCTCCTCACACCGATATGACAGCGTTTCGAGCTGCGCGATGATGACGAGGCGGAGGAGGGAGGCACGATACGCGGCTTTCGCCGCTCGTCGCAGCGGCTCGCGCCTGCCAAGTGGTATGCGCCGCCCGAGGTGCCGCACGACTATCGTCCCTTCCACTACTTCCACACCTCCCTCTACACCGATGGTAACCACTCCCCGCGCCAAACCTATTCTCCTCTCTCTCTCTCTCTCTCTCTCTCTCTCTCTCTCTCTCTCTATATATATATATATATATATCGCGGCGGCTACAGTACCCTTAAGTGGTTTCCACTCACCGTCTCTTGTCTCCTGTCTCTCTGCTCTCTTCTTTGGTGTGTGTGTGTGTGTGTGTTGTGTGTGTGTGTGTGTTGTGTGTGTGTGTTGTGTGTGTGTGTGTGTGTGTTGTGTGCTCTTGGCAACAGACGCGGCGGGCCCGATCACGATGACTGCGGATAAGCGGGGTGCGATGCTGGGGGAGACGCCCCTCCCCGCCCCGTCCCCGGCCAAGCCCTCCGCGGGGGAGCCGCCCAAGACCGAGCACGCGGGCTCCGTGTTCGACTTGATGTCGGCCGCGGATCGAGAGCGCCTCACCGGCCTCAAATCTCGGTTTGAGAAGAGCGAAAGGTTCCCCATTCGTTGCTTGCCTTTCCACGTGGACTTGTCCACCCCCCCCCCACTTTGCGGGTTGCTTAAGCCCGCCTTGAATGCAGCGAGACGGAGGCGATGGGACAGGCGGCCTCCTACCACCGTTTCGCCAGCGAGCCGGCCAAGCAGATGCGCTTCCGCAACTTCCTCCTGCAGCAGGCGGGGCAGCCCGTCCCGCCCCTCCCCGCGCACTATGGTTCGTCCTTCCACCTCCCCTCTCCGCTCTTCATGCGGGGCCTCACCTGAGATCCGCGTACGGCGCCCAACACACGCCAGACAACCTGACCGAGTGGGAGCGGGAGAAGGAGAGGGAGGAGTTCGTCAAGATCGCGAACGACTTCAAGAAGGTGCCCGACGTCATGGCCTCCCGCTTCCAGTCTGCTGGCCAGCTCGGTACACGCCACACACCTCACACACACACACAACACACACACACACACACGCACCTCCCCCCCCGAGGGTTGGTGTCTCGCGCTCATCGCCCCCGCGGGGACAGACCTGGGGAGGGGGGAGGTAGAGGACGCCACGCCCGACGATCGCCACCGCCATTTGTCGGGGGAGGCCGAGGACCATCAGGCCATGGCCGCCGCCATGAAGATGTTCGGGAAGCTGACGCGCAAGGAAGAGGACTGGTTTCCCGAGAGCCTCCTCTGCAAGCGCTTCAACCTGCGCCAGCCTCACCCCGACCGCAAGCGCGCCCAGCAATGCACGCTCCCCTCCCACGCAAACCAGGGCATACCGATCTTGCGCTGACGACCCTCCCTCTCCCTCTCTCCCTCTTTCCATTTGTGTGTGTGTGGGTGTGATGATGATGATGATGATGATGATGATGATGATGATGATGATGATGATGATGATGATGATGATGATGATGATGATGATGATGATGATGATGGATGTGTAGCGGTGGCACCCCTCATGGCTGGGATCGAGACCATGTTTTCGCCTACCGCGCTCGCTATGCCGGGCCTTGCTTCGTCGTCCGCCGCGCCGTCACACGATCAAACACCAGCCGCACCGCTCCCGCTGCGTAAATCCCTCAACCTTCCCCCCCCCTCCAAATCCCAATGCGTGTGGTGCCATCGCTATCTGCATACATGGATAGGGCCTCTTTGATATGCTCAGTGCGGCTCCTCTCTTCTGTTTCATGCTAAGAACCTGCCAAACGGCGCATTTGGATGTGTGTGTGTGTGTGTGTGTGTGTGTATGTGTGTGAATGGAGTAGAACCAAGAATCAAGGAGGAACAGAGCCAAGCTGAAGTGGAGGAACAAGAGGAGGCGCTGCCTCCTGAGGTGGCTGCAGAGCCCGAGCGTCCATCCGTGGATATTTTCAAGGCTATATTTGAACCCGAGGACGAGAGCGATGAAGAGGAAGAGGAGGAAGGGAGCGAAGCTGGAGAGGAAGCGAGGCAGCAAAAAGGCGCTGACCAAGTCACCGCAGTATCGGAACCTCCCTCAGCTGCTGGCGCGCAGCCGTCCCACCCGGGGGTGGAGTATGGTGAAGGCACCGGTAGCGCACGCGTGCTGCCGGCTCCTCCGGCTTTGCCCGAACTCGCCGGTGGCCACTTTGCGCCGGATAATCCGTATCTCTACGTGCCGCCTAAACGGGAGTCGCGCGGCCACCTGCCTCTGGCCGAGGCCGCACTGCCGCCTGCCAAGCGCCAGGACGCCAGTGATACACACGACGAGAAAGAAAAAGAGCGGAAGCGTAAGAGGGACAGAAGCAGAGAAAGGGAGAGAAGCAGGGACAGATCTCGAAAAAGAGACAAAAAAACGAGAAAGGACAAGAAGGACAAGAAGGACAAAGACAAGAGCAGCCGCAGACACAAAAGAAGCCGAAGCCGGGAACGTCGCAGGGGCCATGGCGGCGATGACCACCGCGACAGGAAGGCGAGTAGGCGCAGCGAACGAGGCCGTGACTGATGTGAGCGCCTTTTATTCGCGTAGAAACAAAACAAAAACTGTTTATGGCCGTCAAAGCTGAGTCCAGCGGACATTCTGGCCAGCGGCGCGGCGGGTGATTGATGACGCCATTTGATGGTCGAGCCAAACTGTCCTGAGCTGTTCGTACCTCGCCGGATCCAGATACAACTGACGGCCACGCTTGAGCCCGACATCCTGGCATTGATGGCGTACATGCTGCGTCGTGAGACCCTCTTGCGCGGGGCGAGGGGAGGGGAGGGGGATTGGGTAACCTCTTCCTTGTGGTCGTCGAGGTACAGGGAGCCCATAAGGCAGCCATGCTCCGCGTGAGCTTGGAGTAAGAGCGTCAGTGTCTGGCGCGCAAGCAGGAAGACTCCCTCACCGCCCGAGCAGCTTAGTGAATGCGTGTTGCACTCTCCGGGTTTATTCTCCGGCGAGCAGCACGTGGAGCCCACGCACACCTACAGACCCACCGACCAGTTTACAACTAAGTCAGCAAGTGACGAGAGGGAAGTCCCCTTGAACGCGGGCTGGTGGGGAAACGGGCGGGTACAAGACGGGAGCACAGGAGGCACAGGCCCGGCTGGCGCGGCACCTTCCCGCACGTCGGGCACACGGCCTCGGCAGGCGCGCGGAAGAACACCAGGTCCTGCACGCACGAGTGTGTGTGTGTGTGTGTGTGTGTGTGTGTGAGAGAGAGAGAGAGAGATTCGTCTGGGCCTAGGGAGCCACTCCGGAGGAGCAGCGCCTCATCCTCGCAGCGCACCTGGTACAGATACGGCAGGGCCCTGCGATCGAAGTGGAAGGGCAGGTCGGGAGACACCAGCTGCCACGAAGAATTCCCCTCCCTGACGGGCAACAACGGGAAGGAAAGAAGGAAGCAAAGAAGGAAGGAAGGAAGGAGGCAAAGAAAGGAAAATCGGTTAGGACACCCATGAAGGACGAAGGGGAAAGTGAAGTGAGGGCGCACGAGGGGGCGGCTGCTTCGGCATGCCTACGAAGCTGGGCGAGCCACTGTCCCACGAGCCGCCAGGTGGCGCTGACCTGCCCATGAGGGCCCTGGGCGGGCACGCCGCCGTCGCGCATGCCCAAGCTGGCCAGCAGGGCCGCCAGCTCTGCACACCACAGGCGCCAACCCACGTTCGAACGAGGTGAGCAGCTTGGCCCCTTCAACGCCCGCGACGAACGAGTGAATGAAAGAGAGGGGGGGGGAAGGCCGACCTTGGGCGGGGTGAAGGCGACCATCACCGCCAAGGAGGGCAGGGCCGGAGAGTCCCTCGGGGTGGACCACGTTCAGGAACAGCGCAACCCGGCGCACGAACGGAAGCAGCAGATGGGCGAGCTCCCCCACGAACCTGATATGTGTGTGTGACGCGCGTTGGCCCGTGTGGTGGTGATTTCATAGAGGGGAGGGGAGAGGAGGCGAGCGGCCTACCGATTCCACTGGCGTGCGTCCCACTCTCGGTGGCGGACATGAATGCGGGAATCCGCGTCGCCACCGCCGCTCGAAGCCTCCAAGGCATTCAAAACAGCAGCCGCGCGCGCCCTGTCCCCTTCCGTGGGGTGTTCTTCAGCCTCTCCCTCCTCCTCTTTCTCCTCCTCCTCTTCTTCTGTAAGTGACGACGATCAGCACGTGAACCAAACCCTCCTTTTTTTTGTGGGGGGGGAGACCACGAGCAGAGGGAGCAGCGAGGGGGGGGAGAGGATGGGGGCAAGACTTGGGGGGCGATACCGATGCGATCGAGGAATCCGGTGCGCCGCTGTATGGCGGCGAGGGTCACCACTGCCTGGACGTACGCCCCCACGTACAGCAGACGGGCCCACCGCAGAAGATGGCCGTCGGCCGGGTGAGGGCGCTCCTTCTCCTCCTCCCCTTCTTCGGCCATCTTCTTCTCACCGTTGTCCTCGTTCTGTCCGGCCAATGCACGACAACAGGAGAGAAAGCGTGAACATCATGAGCGTTGTGGGAAGATCTATAAACCAGTGCACAGATTGGTGGCGCAAGGGGACGGGGACGGGGACGGGGACGGGGACGGGCAATACCGCCAGGACGCAGTCGATGAAGTAGCGCCGCACAAAGTGGGCGAACATGTCGCTCCTGAGGAAGGGCGCGGCGCCCTGCTTGGCGCGCCTCTCCTCCTCTTCCTCCGCGTTCGCGTGCTCGTCCAATGCCATGGCGTCGTCGTCAAAGTCGTCGTGGCCCCACAGGGCCGAATTGTCGTTCTCACTGCCGGTGACCGACCGGCGCAGCAGGCGGTCGGCGTGCCGCATGCGTCTGTGGTCGCCGAGCAGCCGGGCGTACTCGAGCAGAACGCGACACACCGTGCGCAAATTGGTGCCGCGCCTTTCCTTCGCCGCCTTGAGTAGAGCGTGCCACCCGCCCGGCGTATCCAGCACGGGATCCTGCTCAGTGCCCAGGAACACACACACGCACGCGCGCGGCAGACAGACACAAGCCACATCAGAGGGCGTGCGCGTGCGCGCATGTGGAAGGGCAAAATAGGCGCACCGGTCTGTTGGCAAGCTCCAGGCAGGCGGTCATGCAGGCGGCCAGGGACCACAGATGAGGCGTCAGCTCGGCGGGCAACACGTCCACGGTCTCCAGCCCCACGTTGTGCTGCACAAGGGTCGTGCGGAGAGGGGGATTGGTTGGTTGGTTGGTTGGTTGGTTGGTTGCAGGAGCGGTAAGCGGGCTACGCTCACCATGGGGAGGGAAGAACACGAGGGAGGGAAGGAGGGAGGGAGGGGGCGAAAGAAGGAGTAAGGGGGGGGGCAGGCAGGCAACGTACCTGGGCGCAGTACACCCGCGTGGCAAAGTCGTGCAGGGCGATGCGCAACTCCTCAAGGTCCTCGGGCCGAGAGGCCTCGGCGGCGGTGCCGCCCGCGCTCTCGCCGAACTCGAGCACGTTGGCGGTCACCCACTCCTCCCACTCCCCGTCCCCGACGTCGCCCACGCTGCCGGCCTCCGGAGACGCGGCGGCGGGTGCGCCAACAGCAGGCGGGAGGAAGGGGATGAGCGTGTTCCCCAGAGTCCTGCACAGCGGGCAACGGAACGCGCCCTGAGGAAGAGAAGCACACACACGCGCATACGGCGATATGGGAATTACATCAATGCTTCACCCGAGAGAGCGAGGAGGGGTGTAGGGGTGTGTAGGTGTGTACCTGCGCGAGGGCCGAGGGGGTGAGCATGGGGTCGGCCGAGAGGCGTCCCAGCGCGGCGTCGCGAGCCACAGACAGGCCGTACTGGTGGCGGCACTCCGCGTGCATGAGGTGACCGCATGAATTGGCAACGGCGCCGCCGCTAGACTCCACCTCGCGCAACAGCTCAGCGCGCCAACGCCGCGCCCGCGCGCGACGATCGCGGACGGCTTCTCGTCTGCGTCGCCGCGCCTTGGCTTCTTCGTCGTCGTCGTCGTCGTCGCCACCACCACCATCACCACCACCACCTTCCCTACGGCGAGCGGCAGCGTCACCGTGGATCTCCTCTTCGGGCTGCTGAGCGGGGCGAGCAGGCTCGGCGCCTTCCTCTTCTGCAGGCGTTTCCCCGGGGGCAGGAGGCTGCTTCTCCTCCAGCTCCAGCTCCAGATCCATTTTGTCCTTCCCCTTGTCTTGATCGCGGTGACGGCTTAGCCTTTCCTTTTCCTTGTCATTTCATCTTCGTGGGGGTGTACCGGTCGCGGGCAGAGGGGGGGAGTTGGCGGGAGTGAAGAATGTCTTGAGGTAGCGCAGGTGGGGTGCGTGCAGCTTGCCCAGTAGCTGGCGCTTGGCTACGGGGAGCACATGCGAGTGCTGCACCAGCGCCACATACCCGAGGCTCTTGCCCGGAGACGCCCCCTCCTGCCCCGCCCCGCCCCCGCCCACCCGTCATTAGCATGAGCGTTGTACCCGTACCACTACCACTGCCACCACCACTACGTTCTCGTTCCCGTTCATAACGACTCGCGAGTGGGGGGGAGGGGCGCACCTTGCACAGCACGCACACGAGGCCTGCTGATTCCTCGCCTGTCGCGGCCTGAGACTCGGCAGCAGCCTCCATAGGGGCGGCCGCAGCCTGCTGCTGCTCCTCCTCTTCTTCCGCAGCGGCGGCATCGGTGGTCTCCATGAAGGCCTTCTGTTTGGCGGCGAAGCGCGCCAGGATGGCCTGCTGCCTCGCCTTGTTCTCCTCCATACGTCTGAGGCGGAGACGAGGGCGATGCAGTATGCACGACGCAGCAGCTCAGCCAGAGGGGGAGGAAACTACAGAGAAGAGAGAGAGCAGAGGGGGGGGAGATTGGGGGGGGGAAGCTGGGCACCTCTTGCGTAGGGCCTCCTTCTGCTGGGCCTCCTCCTTGGAGCGGCGCTCCTCGTCCAGGAGCGCGGTGAGCTGGGCGAGGGTGGCCTTCACGGTGGGCAGCCTGCCCTCCTGCGCCTCCACGAGGCCCACCACGTCGGTGAGGGCGTCGCGGTACTCGGCCAGGTCCTCGCTCTCGTGCGCGCGCAGCTGCAACAGAAGCATCAGGACGCTCTCGCGGCACCGCCGGCTGTCGCGCACGAGTTCGAACTCCTGACACATGTTGAGCACGGGATCGTCCTCGCTCGGGAACCGCATCTCGAATACGCTGCCGACCGTCTCCGCCACCGGAGCCTCGCCCTCTGCGCCCCCACCGGGTGAGTGATCACTCACGATCAAACGCTGAGCCTCGCGAAGGACCGGGGCGAGGAGGCCATTGGGAGGGAGGGAGGGAGGGGGGGGGAAGATACCGCATTGGGCAGAAGACGACGAGGAGGAGGCGGCGGCGGCGGCGGGGAACCGCGCGCGGAATTGGAGGGCGAGCTTGATGAGGGTGAGGGTGGGATGCAGCAGCGCGATGTCACCCAGCCCGACGATCGGCTGGGTATCGAGAACGGGCCATGAAGTGGGGTGAGGGGAGGGGAGGGGAGGACAGGGCAACGCCAACCCATTACAGGAGGAATGCCACATCGAGTGGTGAGTAGAGGGCGAGGGGCAGGAACACGGGAGGAGTAGGGCAGGGAGGGAGAACAGGGAGGGCAGGGAGGGCGGGTTGATGCGATGGCAAGAATCGTGTACCTCACCGCTGCTAGGGCGGAGGCGCGCGGCGTGGATGTGGTGCAGGACGGAGAACAGCACGGCCATGAGGACGCGCGAACAAAGCAAGCTGCCCACGCCGCCCCTGATCGATTCGGGCACGTCACGGAGGTCGGGCAGAGGCACGCCCGAGACCTGCGCAGGTGGCCTACGGTGTTAGCACGCCCGATGGGGGAACCTGGTCCTCCTCCCCCCCCCTTCTCCTCCGCCAGGAAATACGCGCGCGCTCGAGCAAAGGGGGGGAGGGGCCACGCGAGTACGTGGTTGGGGCGCAGTCTCTTGGCGGCGGCGTGGTAGGACTCGATGGCGGTCTGGAGCTCCTGCCGCATGTAGTGGGGGTAGTAGGGATCGAACAACCGCAGACACTCAGGCTTCAGCGCATAGGTGCCTGTTGGGTGCGAGGGACCCGAGGGCGGCGTGAAGTCGGCCGTCTGAGAAGGACCACAAACAGAACACACACACACACACACACACACACACACAGGGGGAGGGAGAGAGAAAGATCAGATCGTGAGATAGAGGAGGAGAGCGAACGCAGCCAACAGCTGTCCCGGTGCTGACACACCTGTTTCACGATCTGGTCCAGCAGCGATTGGATGCGGACGTGAGGGAAGTATCCATGGCGGTGCTTGAGCATGCGCTCCCCCACGGCCTTGACCAGCTGGCTGTGCGTCTTGGGGTTGTGCGCCAGCGATTGCACCACCGTGCTGCACAACCACGCACGCCCAGGGCATAGTCAGGGCATAGTCAGGGCATGTGCGTGGCCACCAAGCGCGCGTGCGCGGGCGGGCAAGGAGGGCGGCATACCGCACCAGGACATCGCTCATGTGGAGGCGGTGGTGCTCTTCCCTCCAGTCCGGCTGGGAGGCCGGGGGGAGGGGCGGGCCCACCACCGTACGGTCGTTGGCGATGTTGATCACCAGCCGCAGGAAATCCTCCGCCAGCGCTTGCCGGTGTCGGGGCTCCAGGTCGCCCTCCTCCTCTTCCGCGGACGATCCCTGAGGCGCTCGCCGTCAACGACACGGATGCCGCCATCGCACGACGAATTGGATTGGGGGGACTTTGGAGGAGGAGGAGGGAAGTGGGGGGGGAGGGGAGTCCGGTGGCTCCGTACTGGCTTGGCCCAGTCGAAATAGCGGGTGAGGGCGAAGCGGTGGAGGAGAACCGGCGCCAGGGCGTCCCCCGCCGATGCGTGATGAAGCAGGGCGGCAGACAGCTGCAGGCTCGCGATATCCGCATTCAGCATGCCCTCGGCCTCCACCTGGTGGTGGTGGTGGTGGTGGTGATTAGGGTAAGAAGAGGAGGAGAAAGACGTGTCAACGATTAGCGAGGGAGGCAGGCAATGAGGGGAGGGGAGGGGAGGGCTGCTGCTGGTCTTGCCTGCGTGCGATACACAGAAGCGGCCTGCATGAGCCCGTATCCGTTGCGGACCCACGCGGTGCTGTTGATCTCCGAAGTCAACACCTGAGCGCGCAGCGGGTCCTCCAGCAGTGTCAGCGCGATGCCTGCAAAGTCCTTCTCCGTCCTTTCATGGGGGATGCGCGTCATGCACATGATAGCAAACCATTGGATGGGCCAAGATATGTGGTGTGTGCGCGTGCGCGTGCGTGTGTGCAGAGAGAGGATGGAATCATGTGTGCGTACATGTCGGGGAAGAAGGCGGTCAGCGGGGCACGCCACACGACGGACGAGGCGATGAGGAGGCGCGTGAGGAGGCGGTGCAGGGGCATGTGGTAGGACACGCCCGAGTGGCGATGCACGTCGTAGTCCGCCACACGGTACGTGCCCTCAGCCCACGGCAGCGTCACCAGCTGGCCGCTGCCCCCGGGTTTGCCGGGTCGCTCCCCCTCCCCCTCCTCCTCCTCTTCGTCTTCCCCGCCATCGGTCTGCAGCGCTCCTGGCGTGAGTAGAATGCCATGATAACAACAACAACAACAACAACAACAACAACAACAACAACAACAACAACAACAACAACAACAACAACAACAACAACAACAACAACAAGGGAGGCAGGAAGCGGAGACGCACTTCGGCGCTCTGCGCGGGAGCGATCACGTCGAGCTCCAGCTGGCCGTCTGCCGACAGGCGGTAGCGCACGGGCGCGCCGGCAAGGGCGGCCTCCAGGCAACGCCGAAGGGACGCACACGCGCGAGCGAGGGCATCGGGCGACGAAAGCTGGTCGTCGGTGAGCACCTCGACGCCGTCGGCCACCTGCTCCGTGACCGGCTCGATGCAGTCGATCTCTGCACCATACGACACCATCAACGGTGCATAACGGAACGGATTGGATCAGAGCGTGGACACCCCTCGACCCTCCCCCATCCCACTCAATGGCCCGCCCCACTGCGCCCATAGAGGTAGAAGAGGTACCGAGGGTGAAGGAGTGTAGCCAGCTGTTGGACTCCTGGGGCACGTGCGAGCGCAGGCGGCGGCGCGGGGTGGGGTCCATGGCCTGGAGGAAGCTCCACAGGCGGAGCAGCTTCTCGAGCGAGTCCGGGCGGCTCAGCAGGAAGGGCTGCACCACGCTCGGCACCGCCGTCGCCGCGCGCAGGTCGTAGCACAGGATCCAGAACAGGCGCTTGCGCAGCACCAGCGCCGTGGGGTCGATCTCCTTGGTCCGTCCCCTGCTTGCCCCCTCTGCCTCCCCCTCCCCCTCCCTCTCCTGTCGCGCAAGATGGTGAGCCGGGCGCCCGGTGATTGGTGGGTTGTGAGGGGAGGAGGGGTGACCAGGAGGAAGGCGTTCTGGATGACTTGATAGAACTTGTCCATGAGCATGTCGAGCAGGCCGGCGTTGTTTACCAGGTGAGGGATGAGCTGAGGGTGCAGGAACTGTGTCGACATGGTCAACAGCGGCTCGTACTGGGACGGCTGCGGCCTCGACTTCTCCTCTGTGATTCAACAAAGGCAAAAAGGTAAAGGAAAAGGAAAAGGAAATAAGTGTACAAGCAGAGGAGGTCGATGAGGATGCCAATCCTCTTGAGAGGGGCGTGCGCAGATAAGGTGATGGAGTCGGGAGAAGAGGGGAGGAAAGCTCTGACGGATCGAACCGATGTAAATGTCGGTGAGGTAGGGATAGGTCCTGACGTAGTAGAGGGAGAACAGCATCTTGTACTTCATGTCGCCTATGAGCGTGAAGAACCACTTGCGCACCTGGTGCGGAGCGGGGAATGCATGTGAGCCAAAGGGAGGGAGGGGAGGGGGACACAACCAACACGAGTCGGAGGGAGAGGGCGAAGGCGAGAGGAGCGCGGCACCTCCTCCCGGAGAGGCTCTGGCACGAGGTGGTCCATAAGCATGAGCTGGATGATGAGCTTGTCGGCCACCGCGGCCTCGGGGGCGGGGGCGGGGGCGGGGCCGGATCCATTCTCGGGAGCCTCCATGGGCCCGAGGTCGTCGACGGCGAGGCAGAGCACCCGTTTCATGGGGTCACCAAACAGGGCCACCACGTGCTCCAGCCAATTGATGATCAGTCCGCAGTGCGTGGCGGCCTTGCCCAGCATGGCGGCAATGGCCCGAGCCTCTTCGCCGCTGCTGCCATAGAGGGGCAGCGGAGAGGAGGGGGGGAAGGGGGGGGCGCGAATGTCAACAGCGAGATAGACAAGTTTTGGGTGGGAGGGAGGGAGGGAGCCAGTTCAGGAGGAGGGGAGGAAGGGCGAACGGGGCGACAGGCGATACCTTACAGGCGATGCGCTGGTGGGGAAGAGGTGGCGTATGGGCGGCGGCGCGGGGAGCGCGCTGAGTTGGGCGCGAAGGCGCGCCACTCTCAGCAGCGAATGGCCAAGATGGTGGACGATGGACCGAAGCGTGTGGCGCGCGACGAGGCGCTGGCCCGGTGTGAGAAACTCGGACGGATCGCTCTCTGAATTGCCGACATGGCGGCGGCAGTTCCCTTCGGGCCGCCAGGCGAGGGGATCGCCACAATCGCCTGCACAAGCGACAATTGTAAAGCGGCCCAACGGATACAGCCCACAAGATTAACAAGAACTGTAGGGCAACGTACAGCAACCGCCAGCAACTTGAATTAACAGATCTGCGCGAAAGGGAAAAAAAATAGAATTATATGGGTTGGAACGATAAAAATCATGGAGATAAGGAAAATAGTCGAGAAGAGAGGGCGAGTGGAGAGGGGGGGAAGAAGGGCGGAAGAGCAGTTACAGTCATGCCCCTTGTGATCGCCTTCTTGGAAGCACTCCACACACACGGCACTGTTGTTCATTGGCCTAAGACAACAAAGCAAGCAGGCATGCACTGGCAGCAGACAGTGTACCAAGGCTCGTCATAACCGCAGTTGCGGCATTTATAGGCCATGTCACCGTTCTGCCATATCTTGCCGCACACGTTGGACTTGCCAGCACGCTTTCTTTCGATAGCTTCCTTCACTTCCAACGGCGACCCCTCTCCTGGTATGCCCGAAAACGTCAAAATGCAGTCTTCGCATTCACTTCTTCTCCTTTCTCCTTTTGACGCTAACTGCACGAGCACAACAGGGCAGACACAAGAGTAGGGAAGGGAAACCGGCGCATAGTATCCAGAGGCAAACTTTAAGCGTGTTTCGAGCATCTCCCTCGTCCTGCAGACGATCTCGCAAAGCCTCGTCTATGCGTTCGGGATGGTTTGCGAAGTAACAAGAAATGGTGCCAGGGTCTGTAGCAAAGATTTGCTCTGTTGTTTGCTCCATGCCAGGTTGATTTATGGTTTTTATTGGCTGGTATTTCTTTTTTTTTTCTTGCAATACAAGCAAAGTCAGTTAAAAATGTGCAGAGTTATTTCTTGTTTGGTTGGCAAAGGCTCAATACGGACTTCGTAGAGTTGAAGCGCTCAACCCGAAACCGTACCCTGCAGTAGTTATTGCTGTACGTACTACTCTTTATTTGGAAAACACTTCGGATTAAAAGCCCTGGCACAATAAAAATGACCATAGCACACAACGCAAAGATTTGCTACAGGCAATTTAGACATATACAGTGTGACATATTCACCGCGTTTTGATCGAGCATCCCACCTCATGATAAACACCATTTTCATTACATTTAAATGGTGGAAGGGCTGCTCTAAATTCCCTAGGCTGGCTTGCCTGGCATGCCAGACACAACCGTGTTTGGAATTTTGTCGACACCTAATTAATTTACCTTATGAGGTGCGTGTCTGTTGGTGAGGTAAGAATCGTTTACAAGGCAGAGCGTGAGCACGGCTTGTGTGCTTACTTATTCCGCATCGCCCTTAACATGATTGTTACTGTTTTAACCTCTATTACTGTGGGAGGAGCTTTAGTACTTAGTGGGGTAGTACCTGGTGCTACCCTCCTTCCTAACAAGTAAGGCGCAAGCACCAAGCGGGTTGGTTTGTCGTGGCCATGGTCCAAACAGTTCCTCCGTGCATTGCCGGCGTCCCAACGCGGTAGTGCAGACACCTTTCGGAGAAATCAAGAAGAAATCCCTCTTTCTTTGAGTGTCCGTTCACCAATGAGCAGCATTTTTCTTTCCAAAACACCAGTAGGGATATTGCCTTTTTTTTTGGTTTATTTCTTAGGGCCGAACACAACTTGTTTTCTCTGCACACACGACGGCGAGCTGCCTTGTCACGTTCCCAGGTCTCAACGTGCGGCCCACATATACCACCAACTAAGAAGAGCTGAGACCTCTCGCTTCCTATTGTGACGAAAAACGGAACTACACGCGTCGTATAGTTAGAAGTTCGCGAATTCGTCACAGGCAACACTCGGGGCGGAGACTATCTTCCTGCTCTGAATGTCCAGCTCCTCTCCAACGTCAGCTGTCTTGGATACACTGCCGGGGCCACTCTTAGCGCATCTCCTGGACGGGGAAGATCATCGCGACCATGGTCCCCCCAACGATTTGGGCTTTGATGAGGTGCACCTTGATGCGATTCGCGAATTCAATAATGGCACGAGTGGCCCAAGCAGCGTAAGAAGTCATCCGCAGTCATTAGGAGTCTCTTTTCCAATGGACGACAATTTTGCATCTGGTAACTCTTATGATCTTGTCTACCCCTTCGCCTCTTCCTTTGGTACACCTGGTGCAGTCGACGACCACGACCAGACGTTTCCCACTTCGCCCCTCGGTGGTTCTCCCTTCCAGTCCAGGCCGGATCTTTCAACAACCAACAACTCCATTCATAATCTACGCTCGTATGAGGTCCTGCCCCGCAGCAGCACTGATCTGGACGTGGCTGGAGAAGAAGCGAAACAAATCTCAGACAAACTCTACTTGGCGAGTACTCGTCCAGCTTCTGCTTGGTTCAAACGCCACGAGTGCAGAAGTATTGTCATCGTCAATGTTTCGACTGCTACAAGCCCCACGAACCAGGGCGAGGAGTCGCTGCTGCTTATCAGTGCGGTGACTGACTATCATCACGATGGCGCTGGTGTGGAGCAGCCGCCAAGAGAAGTGCCGCTCGCCCACGCCGCGCACATGCTACAGCAGGTCATTGGACAGCACCCTACCGCGACCCTCCTTCATGGTTCAGGGCGAGCAGACGCGCAGGACGGCCGCGCAACACTGCAGCATTGCGGGGATGCCGTCACTGCCGTGGCGTTGGCGTGGCTTGTCCTGTACTCTGACCGCACGCTGGCCGATGCTGTTCAACTGCTCTCTGCCCTCACTGGGGCCGAGCCCGTCCAGCGCAGTGGACTCAAGCGCCAGCTACTGGCGTTGGCGTGGGACGGTCGTGACGGCTTCCCCTCCCTCGTCGCGGGCTCTTCCGCCTCGCTCCTCTCCCAGCCGCCCGTCAAGGCTGACATCGCTGAGCAGCAGCGGCCTTTCCCCTCTGTACGCCCTTGCCACACACCCCCCCCTAAGGTTTCCCCAAAAAAAAAGTACAGCCCTTCGCATGACACTCACAACATTGTAGCAGGGCACCGGTCCCGTCTTATCTTCTTCCTTCGCTCCTCCTCCTCCTCCTCCTCCTCCTTCTTCTTCTCCTCCTCTTTCTGCTTCTCCAAACCAGATGGTCGTACTTAGCAGAGACCATCCTGCCCTATCATCGAAAAATGAGATCACCGGACCAACCACGCCCAACGCCCCAGCGAGGCCACTTTCGCCCCGCGGCGGCAGCTCGTCCGCTACCGCTTCCCTTCCTACCTCGCCCAACCCGCCTTGCACTCCCGAACCCTCCGCCAGCGGGTGCGCGCGAGTCCCCCTCCCTCCACCTCCCCCTTCTCCATGCGTGCGACCGATGGGCATTCGCTCAATATATTCGCCCCGCATACAGCCAACGCAGTCCGGACGATGCGAGCCCCACAGGCACGGGCAAGCGACCGCGCCCAGAGTCCGATCCCGCCGCGAAGCCGCAGCAGGCCGCGAAGCGCTCGCGTGGACCCTACCGCTGCGGCCGCTGCGGACAGCCAAAGAGAGGCCACCAGTGCCCCGAAAACAACAGAGGTGCGCCCCTCCCCCTTCTTCTTTCCTCCCTCAGACCTCATTTGACACCCCACCCCCC
>CDFF01072409.1:20389-47053 GCA_000826265.1 Acanthamoeba culbertsoni | reverse complement strand
GGGGGAAGAGGCAAGAGGGAAGGGGGGGAGGGGAGCAGTAGAGCTGCAGGTACCGGTCCTTCTTGAGCTTCTCCACCTTCTGGGCGATGGCGGACCTCTCGAGCTTGGCCGCACCGAGCTCGTCTCCCTTGGCCTGGAGTTCATCCTTGAGGAGAGAGACGGCCTTCTTAGCCTCACGCTCCTCTTCGACGAGCTTCTTCAGTTGCTCTTCGCTCTGTTTCAGACGCGCCTCCAGAGCAGGGTCGATGGGGGCTTCGGCCTCCGCGGCGAGTTTGGCCCACTGAAGAATTGCTTTTGATTAAATAAATGTCTGTGATCCAGGCGAGATTAACGCGAATTGGGAAGGCACCTCTCTCACGAGTCGCTTCTTTGCGGCGATCGCCTGGAGTTCCTTGGACGCTCCTCTGTCTTGTCCAGTGGTCGCAGCGGTCTTCATCTTCGTCTCCACAATGCGTTCCTCCTTGTCAAGCTGTTCCATATTGAGGGCGAACAGCTTCTTGCTGTCCTTGATGTCCTTGTTGACAGGAAGCCCCTTCTTCTGCTTGTTCACTTCCTCCAGCCTGCGCTTACGAGCAGTAACTTGCTGCTCGATCGCCTTCCGCAAAGTATCGCGCTCTTTGACGGCATTCTCCCTCACAGTAGATGCCTCCGTTCGGGTGTCGCGAGATTCGTGCTCTTTGCTTTGGATTGCTTTGCGCTGTTCTTGAATGGCTTCTATACGTTGCCTCACCCCCTCCTAAAGGAAACAACCATGAGTCACCAGTCATCACCAACAGATTCGGACTCCCTCTCCGGGTGGTCAACTAGCGGCATCGCTACGTTTTAAAGAATAAATTACGTACCATCTCAGCGTAGGCAGCGTCAATCTGATTTGTAAGGTCGGCCAGTTGCTTGTTCTCCTTCTCCAAGTCGAGCCTGGGGTACCTGCTGGCGTATTCATTCTGCTTCACGGCAGCCCCTTTTTCACCGCCGCCAGCACCCCCACGGCCAGCAGGGCGCTGCTGTTGTTGCTGGCCGGGAGCCGCTCCTCCCTTGCCGCCACTCTTGGCTGATTGGCCCGCAGCGGCCTGGGCATTGTTATCTGCGCGATTGGCCTTGCCCGATTTCTTGTTGCCTAGATTGGCCGGTTGCTGAGTGGTTTCAGCTTGAGCCTTACCCCTTCCCTTGTTGGACTTGCTCATTTCGTCTTTCGCGCACAGATATAGAGTGGGAGATGGAAGAGTTTACGTCAGCGACGAAGTGGGCACAACAACCACCAAAGCCCGGAAAAACCCACTGGGCGAAAAAGCAGCACGCGGAATAAAAGTATAAAATTCAAGGAAATAATAACTTAAGGCAAAAGGGACAAAAGAAAAAACACAAAGCTTCCCAACAAACGCGTTACACCTCACCACCAGCCTGGGCAGCCCAACTCTACTCCGTGGATTCATCGAGGCTAGAAAGGCAGGTCCACGTCGGCTCAGGCTGGAGGGATTCCTTCCATAGGGTGACCTTATTATCGGCCGATGACACCGCCAGTATGTTGCCCGTCAGGGACCACGACACGCGCCACACAACCTTGAAGAGAGACCATCAGGACGGCCCAACATTACCGTGCCGATCTATCGCACAGGCGCGAGCAGCTTTTGCTGATGTACAAGGGCCGAATAAAAGAACACATACCTCGTTGAAGGTGTTAAGAGGGCGAGGCTCCCAGCCCTTAGAAGAGTCCTCCTGAGTCCAAATAATGACTGTCTTGTCTTGCGAGCACGATGCAAGCACGCTGGCGGTAGAGCCCATGTTGGGCGACCAGGCAACATCGCGCACCCAGTCCTGGTGGGCCTTGAGCTTGTCCTCACAGCGCCACTGGTTGTCCTGTGGGGAGTGTCGCCAGATCTTGACGAGGTTGTCGCAGCCACCAGTGGCAAACCGCCTCACGGGAGGCTGAGACGCAGCTGAGGGAGAGCGAAGGAGAGCGCCAGGCGAGACAGCGGGGGCCCAAGAGATGGAGTTGACGCCAATCTGATGCGCAGGGAAGCGCTGGGTGTCCCACTTGCCCTCGGCAGGGTTGTAGGTGAGAACCGAGACATGCCCATCAGAAGAAGCACACGCAAGGATAAGGCCGAATTCTTGCGGAGCGAACGCTAGACTGTTAACTGACAGTTCGTGACCCTCGTAGACGTAGATTTTCTCCCAGAGGTTCGCGGCTACCTCTTTCCACACGATCACCTTTCGATCGTAGCCGCAAGAGGCGAGGATCACGCCGAATTTAGGGTGACCCCAGCACACTTGCCACACAGGGCCCTCGTGGCCCTTCAGTTCGGCCACTTGCGTGTAGTTTTCGTTGGTGCCCTCAAAGATTTTGATCGTTCGATCTGAAGAGCAAGTAGCGACACGCTTTCCATAGTAATCAGGCTGCGCATCGTGCACCATATCAGTGTGCTCTGTGTTAACTTGCGTGGTCTTGTCCATTATGGTTGTGTAAAATTGGGATTACACCGCAGCTAGTGATCAAACAGTTGTGCTTTTAATTTGCGAGATAAAAGGAGGAAGAGAGCAATGCTGTGGTGACGTGGGTGAAGAATCAGCGTGTTGTCCTTTAGGCGCCACCTTAACCCTGCTTTTCCTTTATTTTTCTTTTTGTTCTTCCTCACGTCGGAAGAAAGAGAGAAGAGCCCTTCAGGGTTACTCATCGCTAATTCCGATTTTTCTTGATCTGATGGACACAAGGAAACCTAACACTGGGCCAAAGAATGAATGGAAGGAAGTTGAAAAGCTTGCCGTTGAGGTGGCTTTGCATCCGGAATCTTTCGTCGGTGGCAATGAGGAACTTGCCGGTAGACTCGCACAGGCCACCAAGCACCTTTTTGACTTAGGTACCACAAATTCCGCTTCTAATACGCCTGTTTCCACAGTTGCGATGTCAATGTATTGGAGACCGGCATCTTGGTATCTTGAATTTTTCTACTAACATCGGAGGTGGCAACGGCAGGCCGAAGATGGGAAACTGAAGATATGCAGTCACGCGGTGGGCCGCTCAGTCAGCTAGAACTCGAGGGCTTCGAGCCGGAGCAGGTGTGGGAGCAGCTCCGTCTGCACCACAGGCCGCTATTCCGCCACCTTCGCCGTCAGACGCTCCAATTGGCCAAGTCTGCCGACAGGGCTGCGCACTCGTTTTTCCCCTTTGTACGTCCCCAAGCCAACGCACGGCAGCTTCCCTCAGGGTTGAGGGAGCTAAACGGAGCGTCGCTGACGCTGCACTCCAACAGATAAAGGCCGAGGAGTCAGAAGGTGAGGAAGCGGACGGTGGCTTAGAAGACGAAGCAGAGGAGTCCGACGAAGTCGTGATGGAAGGGGAAGAAGACGAAGGACGTCCTGAAGAGAACGGCGTAGAAGAGGAGGAGGAAGAGGATGATGATGGTGATAATGAAGACGATGAGGGCGAGGGCGAAGACGCAGGTGCCAGTGTCGAGGCCGAGGCGAGTGAAGATGGCGAAGAGGAGGAGGAAGAAGTAGAGGAAGGAGAAAGCGAAGTGGATACCACTGAGGAAGGCCTCGGCGCGAACGCTAGCGACGAAGAACATGACGCCCAGCAGGAAAGCCGAAGCAACAAAAAGAAAAAGAAGAAGCAAGAGAAGGAGCGCGACGACGCCTCAACTGGCGATCGATTCTTCAACTTGGACGACATGGAACGCTTCATCAATGAAGCCGAGATCGAGGCAGAGAAGGAGAGAGATGAAGAGGACGGTCTACGTGACGCCCGGGACGAAGACGAAGAGGATGATGAAGGAGACGAAGACGACATGGACGAGGATGAGGCGGACCTGGCCATGGATATGGAGGGATTCGGCGAGGATGACGAAGAGGACGAAGAGGGCGGGGACAACATGAGAGAGCTGGGCGGCGGCATCAAGTACGATCAGTTCTTCGACGTCCCCGAGGGGAAGAAGGGGAAGAAGGACCTGAAGGACTCAATCGAGCAGCTGGAGGATAAGATTGTGGGCGCGAAGCCGTGGCAGATGCGAGGCGAGGTGAACAACCGCAAGCGGCCTCTGAACTCGCTGCTGGAGGAGCACGTCGAGTTCGAGACGGTCTTCAAGCAGGCGCCGGTGGTCACGGAGGAGGTGACGATGGCGCTGGAGGACATCATCAAGCGCCGCATCATCGAGGGCTCCTTCGACGACGTCGTGCGGCAGGAGGAAGAGGAGCTCCAGCAGACCCAGCGCGCCGCCCCCGAGCTGGACTTCCAGAAGAGCCAGAAGTCGCTCGCCGAGATCTACGAAGAGCAGTACATCAAGACGGTCGAGAGCGCGACGGCCAAGCCGCAGGCCGTGGTGGAGGAGAAGAAGACGAAGCAGCAGGAGGAAGTGTTGCAGCGGTTCGCCCGCCTGGCCTACAAGCTCGACGCGCTGACCAACTTCCACTTCACGCCCAAGCCGGTGATCGCCGAGGCGACCATCAAGGAGAACGTGGCGGCCATCCGCATGGAGGAAATCATACCCGTGGGCATCAGCGACGCCTCGCTGCTGGCGCCCCAGGAGCTCTTCAGCCCGGACAAGAAGGACAGCGCACTGCCCAAGGCCGATTCGGACTCAGCCAAGAAGAGGCGCCGGAAGATGAAGCGGCGCGGAAGCACCAAGCCAGGCGACGGCCTTCCCAAGGGGAAGAACATCAAGCGGGCCGAG
Organism: Acanthamoeba culbertsoni; assembly: GCA_000826265.1. NCBI lineage: Eukaryota > Discosea > Longamoebia > Acanthamoebidae > Acanthamoeba > Acanthamoeba culbertsoni. The sequence goes on along the minus strand of CDFF01072409.1, from coordinate 42,389 downwards.
AAGTCGGCCGACGGAGCCATGACATCGACCAAGCTCTTCAAGCAGCTCACACAAGAGGCTCAGCAGGCTGCCGGCGGCATCAAGGCCACCAAGCAACGCAAGCAGGAGGCGGCGGCGGCTCCCCGTAAAGACGCTTCCTTCAAGTTGTAGCCCTGGGAAAGAAAACACCTTTCTCCCTTTCCTTTTCGAAAGAATGTTTTTGGTTGAATCCAAATATTTCGTAGAATACAATGGTTGAGACCGTTGGATGTCGACAGTCGCCTCGAAATTTCCAAGCTAGTGAAACTCGGCCGGATTTCGTGCATCGCTGCGTGGCGGCGTGAGGTTGATTGGCTTCTGTGGAGTCGCAGAATCTCCCCTCTACTAAATCTGCCTAATCAGCCGAAATTCCAACAGAATGAGCAGCGAGAATTACGTTCTTTCGTGATACGGTTGGCGTTGCCCAATAGTAGTCAAGGCGAAAACTCGTGGAATGCACAAGAGCCAATCGTGGATCATGACCGGAGGAGCCTCGTATTTTACGGTGAAACAAGGCTGAACGGTCCAAAGCGAAATTCTCTTTGTTCTCTTCCGCCAGTCCAGCGCACGCACACATGGCCTCCACGACAGACTCTCGCCCTTCGCTCGCTGACTCTTCCCCGACCAGCCAGGGCCTGCCGCACGCGGCGGGTCCTTCGGTCGTGAGCAAAACCGGTGGCACTCCGCCCGCCAATTCCACGGCCTCAAATGTGCCGACAAATCCAGGTGCGCCTCGCAATGGCGCTACTACTGGGAGCGGTGCTCCTCCAGCTGGTAATGCACCCGTCACCAAGGTGTCAGCTGGTGGCGGTCAATCACCCAACGATCCCTATGGGCGTAGCAGCGGCCATTTCAACTTTTTTGACTCCAATGCGTCCTTTGGTTCTTTCGGATCTTTGGAATCGGCCTCAGCTCTCCCTTCTCTTCCTTCTCTACTTGATCCCAAAGACAAGGCCGCCCTCGCCGAATCACATCGTGACGCCACGGTAACCTCTACTGCGCGTGGACCTGCGCCTCTCGACAATGGTCGTCTTGTGCCTCCGCCTCCAACTGCTGGGCCAGGCGCTGGGGGCAACCCTCCTCGCCAGGGCGCCCCTGCTCCTGCCCAACAAGCCCGGCCCGCCCAGCAGTCAGCTGGCACTGGAGTTGCCCCTCAACAGGGTCGCCCCGTCGCTCGAGGACAGCCCATGCCACAACAGGGACAGCAGCCTCCTCAGCCCCAGCCTCAGCCCCAGCCTTCCCAACAACAGGGACCTCCGCCTCAGCAGCAGCAAGCCTCGCCCACGGGCCAGCAGCAGGCCGGCCAGTCGAACGCGCTAGTGTCGGCCCAGTCGCCCGAGAACAAGCGCATCATCAACCCGGTCACCGTGCCTAACGGCCAAAACTTCGTCGACATCACTGAGTACCTCAACATGCCTCAGTCCGAAGCCGCCAAGAAGCTGGGCATCCCGCCTTCCACCCTCAGCAAGCGGTGGAAGGAGGCCGTGCGCAACCGCAAGTGGCCCTGGCGTGTGGTGTGCAAACTCGACAAGGAAATCATGACCCTGCTCCACAACGTGCCTCAGGGCGCTCCCATTCCCGAGGAGATCGAGGGCCGACTGGGCTATCTCATGAGGAAACGCCAGGAGGAGCTGAAGCCCGTCGTCATTCGACTCTAAGCCACAGTGGTGCAGTCTATAGACAGCGCCTCTATGCGTTTCCATTCTGTACAGCAACATTACGAGTGAACTGGTATCCGATCACAGCAACGACGACAACAACGACGATGACGAACGACGATGACAAAGGAGAGAAGAGGGGTGACAGTAGAGATAAGAGGAAGGGAAAGGGAGTGGGTGGCCAGCCTTGCGCGGTTTGCGAACGCAGACCTCCCAGCGATCTATCTCGCCCCCGTAGTGTGGGGCGACAGCGGGAGACGCTAGGGTGTGACCGCACGCACAGCGGTTCTAACTGGCGTAACCTCGCACCGTTGGTTGGCCTCTCCCCTTCCCGACGTGGACGGCCGAGACAAGAAGCAGTGGAGAGAGGAAAGGGGAAGATGTAGATACACCCAGTTTTGTGGGATGTTAGCAAAACATATTTATCTCAATCTCTTGCCCGACTTCTCTCTGCTCTCGCTGTTCTCTTTCTGTTGTTCCTGCGTTAGCAAATGGTTGGCACGAGGCGCCAAACTTCAACCGCACGGCAGTCGAAGAACTCTGCACTGGCCAGGGTTGGGTTCAAAAAGGTTTCGCACGGGCTGGACGCTCCCTGTGTAACGTCCCCGTCCATGCCCACGCGCAGGCCGAACCCGCTCCCTCTAGAGGAGGAAGAGGGCAAGAGACAAAGGTGAGCAGGGGGAGGGGTGAGCGAGATCACCACCCTTGTTCGAAAATTCGCACCCGCAACCAATACAAATGGAATCCGTCGAGGTGGCCACATAGTAACCGTTGAGGCCACTCCATCGATAGGCCTCGCATTCCGGGCGCAGGGAAAACAGGAAAGCCTGGAACGATACACGTTTGAAAGACAGATCAACAGAACAGAACCTTGTAAAAGGGAAGGACTTGAAAACCTCTCCAGTGCCGGTAAAGGTTGTCGGCTTTCTCTGACATTTGAGCGGATTGGTGAGGAAACACCCAAAGAGAAAGTGGTTGGCGTCTTCAACGAGGATGATCAATGGGCTGCTGTTCTCCACACACGCATAAAGCGTGGCGAGGCTGTTTCCATGAACTGAGTTCTGATACACCAGCTCAAGCTCCCTTTGATAAAAAAAAAAAGAAAAAAAAAGCAATCAATATAAAACACTGAAAAGGAACACAAGTAGCCGTAAGTGGATACCCCAACTGGTGCCGTTCTTCCAGCAAACCCACGAGGTTTTCCTTGACTTCCGATTGCACAAGAAGAGTGTTCTTGGGGTCGGTTCGGAGTGCAGTAAGCCCGCTGCCTAGGAGCCTTCCCGCGCCTGCAAGGTCATGAGCAGCCCTGTTGTTCCGTGAAGGGCGAACTGCTCGCACCGCGGGCTGGCTGATGGAGGGTATCGAGAAAGAAGAGCTCGTTGTGGGAGCAGGAGAGAGTGATTGGGAGGACTGAAGCTGCCTCGCCATCTTTTCATCTTCCCTCATTTGTTGCGCATCTAGACAACTCAAAACATGCACTTCTATGGCTTGCTCGCTGAACTCTTTCGAGCATATTGGACATTCCACGCCCATGCTGTAGTTTGTTGTGTTTGGCTTGTCAAGCAAACAACACAAGCGTTAAGGAAATTTACAGTAAACGGGAAAAAGAGTTGTTTGCTTTTTCCTTCCCGCGCTCTCGAGTGGTGTTTTCGTCACTCAATGACAGGAGCAAAAGACGGAGGGAAAGAGTAGAACCAGGCAACTAAACTCGTCCACCATTGGTAGAGATGAATCACCAGCGACATGGCCTGCAGTCTCACCTCGAACTTGGCCGACTCCATCGTCCTGTGAAACCGCCGCGACAGCGACACTGAGCAACAGGTCAGTTTCCTTGGTTCCATTTTGAATTATAAACAAATAATAAATAAATAAAAAACTTAGAGAAAGAATAATAATAATAATAATAGTTCAAAGGCAACGCACATGGCTGGTTTTCCCGGTGGTAGAGTCCTCGAATGGCGTAGCGCGCCATCACGAGGAAGCGATCCACTGAGCCGCCCTCCTGCAGGTCCTTTATAATCGACCGGATCAAGTTGCTGTGTAACCAGCCACAGTTAGCCCACCAAAAACAATAATATGCAACAAAAAAAAATATATATAATAGTAAACTAGGAATTATAATCGTAAATTCAAACTAAAAAAAAAAAAGGAAAAGGAAAAAAAAACGAGCGGTGTTACTTGGTGCGCAGGACGAGCAGAAGCTGGCGGTCCATGTTCTCCAGAAGCTCGGAGAGAACGGTTTGGAAGTTTCGTTCCCGCATCTGCGCCCGAATGAGACGCACCTGCGCCACGCTCATCTCGCTGTCCTTCACCAAATTCGGCTGTCCACGAGTCCTATATATATATTTATTTTATATATATATATATATATGGAGATAGATAGATAGATAAGGAACAGTGGCAATATGTCATTGGCCAACAAAAGAGTAGAGACCAGCGGAGGTTTCAGGCATACCCGGAGGAGTCGAGAGGGCGGAAAGTGAGGATAACGGAGAAGATTTCGTGGTGTTCGCCGGCTCCCATGCGACGAGAGTATTTTTCCACCGAAGCCTTATCGCCGGTGAAGATGGCCTTCCACAGATGGCAGTAATCCAATCTTAATAAGGAAAGACCATGGTCAGAAAAGAAAAAGAAAATTCACCAAATTCTACGAACCGGAATTGTTCATCGAGTGTGCGGTAGAGGCCGTGGTCCAATAGTACCAGTTGCGGATAGTTCGGCGAAGAAGGCATTGGACGAATCAAAATATTGCCCGGATGCGGATCGCTACATTTGTGTAGTATTTCCATTTTCGATGCTTAATTAAAAAAATGAAATAGTTCTACAACAAATAAAATAAAAATAGAATTACCTGTGGATGAATCCATGAATGAATATTTGTTCACAGAAGAGCTCATGTAGCAATTGGGCAACCTATATAAAATTGTTCATTAATTGGTGTTTAAACGAAATTTCAGGGTCAACCAATGGGAGTTGATTCGAGACTTGCCTCTCTCTTGTTGATTCCCATAAGTTCGAGTTTGGGAATGTCGGTGATTTTTGTGCCATGTATGAATTCCATACATAGCACTTTGCTGCGTGTCATATCCTAAATATTGGAGAATCCGCAGTAAAAATGACTCAGATTGTCATATCTTATAATGGTTGGCAGTTTTTGATTACCCAATAGATTTTAGGCACATAAATTTGCGGATTATGATTAAAATTTTTCGCGATCCTTTCTGCGTTCTTCGCCTCGTTTATAAAATCTGTAGACAAAAGTTGAATCTAATTAATATATATACTAATATAATACATATACATATTCATCATCTTCACAATTCGTACCCATTTCCTGCGCGAGATTTCTTTCGAATTCACCAACCACCCACGAAAACTGAAAGTCTGGGAAAAACTGAAAAATGATCGTTTAAATAAACTCTAACTCCGGATACAATGTCGACAACAACGCACCCAGGCAATGGCCTGCGCGGCGACTTCTATCGAAAACAAATCGCCCCACGTGAGTCGTTCAAAGTCAGGATATTGCACCTATTTCACCACACCACCAATCAGAAACTAATCTATATTGTTGCTCATATATATGGAATGGTTGGTTGCATAGGATACCTTAACGGCTACTTGTGTGCCGTCGGCGAGCCAACCGCGGTGGACTTGGGCGAGCGAGGCGGCCGCGATAGGCTTTGTCTCCAGGAACGAAAAGCTGTCGCCGTATAAAGCGCGTTGTTAGCTTGCAACCAATCAGATTTCCTGTGTTAAATTTGGATATTGCAAAGTACAAGTGGCTGGGCGGGGCTCCCAATTGGTCGATGAACGCTTGTTCGATCACCGCAAATGGTCGGCTTGGTGCCTGCCATCAGGTGTCAGTTCCCAATTGGGTGTGTCACTTTACGCGCCCACTGAAAAACAAGTATTCCCCGACATTCGCACCGATGTTTGTGAAACTATTGGATATTTGACCGATATTTCTTTTTTTCTTTTCATTTCTCACCTGGTCCTGTAGTACGGCGAGAGTGTCGGTGTATTCCCGCGGAAGCACGTGATTCATGGATGCCAGGTGCTGGCCGGCCTTGACGTACACTCCGGCATTGGCCCGGCAAAGCCACAGCAGCCGATTGGCAGTCCTCTGATGCACCTGATTGGTGAGGCCCGGGCGGAAGGGGGAGGGACTTTAGTACCTACTCGTCTCCTTTACGGCGCGTGTTAACATGCAACCTTACCTTGGAGCGTGCCTCGGCGTATTCCGGTGTGCCGTATTGGTAGCGCGCGAGGGTCTTGTAGTCCATCGAAACCACGAATCCAGTCCATGCTGTTCGCATGAAACGCGCCAAGTGCTCTCCGCGTTCAATCCAACCGAGTTCCTCCAATCGCGGGTAGCGGCTCTTGGCGTAGTGCTGATGGGAATGAGAGGGTAATGAGGGTAATGTATTAATGGCGAAGAGTGTGAAGGGGTTCGCTATACCCAAAGCCCGCCCAACGCGGCGGTGCCCAGAACGGCGCTCGCCCCTACCGTGCCGAGAAGCACGTTCCGCATACGGGTCCTTCGCTGTGGAGAGGAACGCTCAGAAAAGCGAAGCAGATAATGAAAGAATGAGCAGAAGATGGTAGATGCGAGTGTGCACCGTGACTAGTGGCGGAGCAGTGCTCATCAATCTTCGCTGGTTTACCCGGAACCCAGACGAAGATGCAGTGGCTCGGAAGGCGCGCGAGAAGCTGGGAAGGTATGTGGCGCTCGGCTCATGAAGCCTTGTGCATAGGGTAGTGCTGGCTCTCCTCATCCTGTGCATCTCTGCTCAGTATGGCTGATAGACTATTCGAAGAAATACGAAGCAAATCATCTACTATGAAAAATGAGAAAGAAACAGTTTTTCTTTGCTTGATAAATATACACGGAGAAGATACAGGAGCGCTTATTCGTCGATTGGTGCTTGTGGCGAGTTATACTGCGCCAAGTGGCGCTTATGGAGGACAAGCTCTCGCACAAGCTCGCGCAGGCTCATGTCCATGCACTGTCGCCATTCTTCACTATTCTCATCCACTTCCCCTACGTCGCCCACCTCCACTGCAGTGACCGATGTGGGTGCAGGTTCTGGTATTTCTTCCTTTCCTTGTAAGTCTCGGAGCATCTCCTGTCTCCCTACGGTAGTTTCAATGCAACAATTAGACCTAACCCTCGCAATAAAATAAACTATCACGTACCTGCGGCGATGGCGCAGCGGATGTCTTCGTTCGTCATCGTGACAAAGCCGAAGGGATCCAGAGGGCTGAGCAATCCAGGCTTCTTGTCCTCGAGCGTCTCCTTCTTCTCCTTCTTCTTCTTCTTCTCCTCCTCCTCCTCTTCCTCCGTGTGTTGCCGGTCGCGTTGGGTCTCTTCCTTGGTCTCATCCCCCTGCTCCAGGGCGGCCATGCGCAGGACCTTCTCCCTTCTGAGCTCATCAAGGCGCGCGATCTCCCTATCGAGCTCGGCGATCTCAATGGCCAGTATCTTGAGGGAGGCTGCCTCGGCGTTGTCCGGATTGGAGCACAGGGGCTCCTCTTCCGCGATCTTGGCGACCTGCCGGATGGCCTCCACCCACTTGCGCTTCTGCTTAGCGCTCTTGGCAACGAACGTGCTCTCCGCCTCACCTGCAAGTCGACACAAATGGGAACGGTTAAGCCGCCCAATCGGAAGAATAGAAATTATCCACTGGGTTTTCCGCACCTGGAATCGCAACGCTCCAGGCAAGGTCTGACCGAAGGCCCTTCTTCACCTCAACGTCGTTCACCCTCAGCAGGGCTCCCACCAATGGTATGCAGCCCAAGGGAGTCGATTCCTGATTGCATGGCAACTATAAGCAGATGGGTTGCACGACAAGATGTTGTATGGAAAGGCGCACGTCTTTGTAGAAGTGAATGGACGACGGACACGCCAGCAGTCGACACCATCTCACCTTCCACGCCCCGGATTTATTATCTGCACGACGTCCCATCACCGTTTCGGTGAAAAATTACGTTCATATGTAACGAATCTCATGTGAGTTACCTTTTTTGGTGAGCCAGCCCTCGAGCATGTGCTGTTGGTCGGCCGTGTCGTCAGAACCTAACACAGCCCCGGCAGTGTCGACAAGCGAGCGGGAGCGGTGAAGCAAATGGCCGCCGTCGGAGAGGAAGCGGACCGACGACGCCGAGCCGAGCGTGTGATAGACGCCGCCGATCCTGCCGTCGTGCTGTCTCTCCTGTCCGCCGCCGCCGCCGCGGCCATCCCTTCGCTCCTGCTGCAGAAGATACGCGGAGGAGGCCGACGGCGCGAAGGGGAAAGGGGAGGAGGGCATCTTCTTGTGCGAGCCCCGCTTCTTCCTCTCCTTCTTAAGGCTCCTCTTCTCCTCCGGGGATCCCTGCTGCTTGCTCGTCGCCCCCTTCTTCTTGGACGACGACGGCGACTTCTTGTACCGCGTGCGGCCCTCCGCTTCTTCGACGGAAGAGAAGGAGACCGTGGACGGCGCCGGAGCGGAGGACGCCGAGCGGGTGCGAGTCCGCGCGTGGTCCTTTTCTCTGGACTTTTCTTGACTCTTGGATTTTCGCTTGGCTTTGTCGCCTTTTTCCACTTTCGCCCTCTCCGTGTCGCTCTCGTCGGTCGGCGAGGACGTGAGATGCGGCGACAGGAGCGACGTGGAGGACGAAGACGTCGAGGACGGCGACAGCGAGGCCGGCGGGGTGGTGGCGTCCGACCTCTTCTTCTTCTTCTCCCCCTCCTCCTCCCTCAGCTTGTTCTTCCTCTTCTCCTTCTTCTTCGTCTTCGTCTTGCTGGTGGTCCTCTTGGGGCCGCCCTTCACCGCGGAGCCGGCCACCAGGAAATTTCCCGACGAACTGCGTAGGCCCAGCGCTTCCCGATTGGGCGTGGATGTCCGCACCGCCTCCTGACTACGCGACTTGCCCAGATCCCGCCTGCTGCCCCCGCTCCCCCCCTTTTCGTGCTCGCTTTCGTTCTCCTTTTCGTTTTCGCACTCGTCGGTCGTGGGTTTGGGGCCGTCGCCCTGTGCGCGCGGCGTGGGCTCGTCTCGCCTCGGCGATCTCTGCCGTAGGTCGCTCAGTCGACTGACCAGCGCCGCCCCGAAGGACTTCCTTCTCGGCTTCTCCTCGTCTGCAGCACGCAGCCAAAACACACACACACACACACATCCGATGGGTCAGGTCAGCCAATCGCGACTCTCGATTCGCTTAAGGGAGATGAGAATGTAAGGGAGATCAAACTTGATGACTTCTTCTCTCGTTTGTGTGACTTGGACTTGCGTCGTATCGACGGACTGGTGCTCTGTGGTTGTGGTTGTTGTTGTTGATGATGATGATGTTGATGATGTTGATGATGATGATGTGGTTGAGGAGCCGCCTGTGATGAAGGGAAAAGGACGCTCTCCGTCGCGGCCCTGCCCGCCAATCGAATGTCGGCCAGCAGCTCGCTTCTGAGCCAATGGGAGAATTATATATAAACCCAGAATGGGGGGAATGTGAGGAAGAAATACGAAATCTTACCGGCTTTGCCTTTGACTTTCTTCGATTCTCTCCAGCGCGCTTTCTGAGCGCTCCTCCTGAGACGTACATTCAATCCATCCGATTGGTCAAGAGGCGCAGCATGTAACTAAAGAAATATTCCGATTGGGCGGGGGCTTCCGGGATGCCTACCGCATACTCGCTCTCTCTGCGTATCAGATGTTTGATCTTCTTCCTTTTGGAGGGAGACGACTTCATGTCCACATCGCTCCTGCGGATGGGCGGGGCGAGTCGTCGCTCCCCGCTGGCCTTCTTGTCGCTGTGATGAAGATGACGACGCGCCTCCTTCGTGCCGAGGTTCGCATCGTCGCTCAACACCAGCCGCCGTTTCTCCTGCTCTTCCCCGCCAGCATTCTTCTCGTGCCGATTGACCATCGGTGACGCCCTATCAAAATTCAAAACAAAAAATATATCGCATAAATCAGCAAATTTCCCTTTGCACAGCACCCGAATAATGGCCGGGGAAAAAAGAAACAAAAAAACAAAAAGCAAGCGTGCGTTTTCGACTTGCGGACGATTGGGTCGGAGTTTCCGCGGGGCGAAGTGAGTGTCTCTTCCTCCTCGACCCGCGCCTTGATGACCCGCACCTCGATGAAGGTGCCGTCGCGCCTCTCCCGCTCCGTGTGCAGCTCTCGCAGGCGCCCGCCGGCTTCCATGGTCGTCACGGTCTCCTCCGCCTCCCGCGTCGAAGTGGTGGCCGTCGACGTCTCGCCGTCGTCATCGTCCTCCTCCTCCTCGTCGTCGTCGTCGCTGCTGGACGATGACTCAGAAGCGGAAGGCGAGGAAGAGGACGATGAAGAAGAAGACGCCGCTTCGGAATCGTCGGATTCCTGCTCATCCCTTCTTGTGTTCGAGGAAGGTGTCTCCATTTCGATCTCCACCGGAGCAGATAAGTAGATCAAGCTCTGCTCTTCGCTCACCAGCGAATCGTTCGAGCCATGGCTCTCTATGTCCACAAAAAAAAAATGGAGAGAAACGGAGTGAGCGCCTTTCGATGGAAAGCCCAGGTGGCATGCGATGCTACGTACGAAGGATCGTGAGCGTGTACACGTCTTTGAGAGGGAGAGGGTCTGAGGGGCTTGATCCGCCGAATAAATAAAACCTGCCGTTCACCACCACCCAGGAATGGTGGATTCGACCTGCGGGCAACATCCCCGACACCTGCGGAACGCTCCACTCCATTTTCTCTGAACGTTCCACCATACCCCATGAGTAAAGAACGAAAGCGTTCCGCGCGGGGGGGGGGAACGGACCGGTGTTGAGGATGTGTAGATCGTTTTGGGTTGTCCCATCCGGCGCTTCCCCGCCAAAGATGATGATGTTGTGGTCGTCCAAGACTGCAGCCGAGTGGAATGCGAGCAATGGCGTATGGCCAATCTCCACATTTTCCCATATTAAGGCAGCTACACGTGGCCATTTTATCCATTTTTAGTAAGAAAACTTACTTACCTTTTCAACAACCAAAAAAAATGAAGCCTTGAGGAAAAAACGAACCAGTGTCGAGTATATGAATTGTTGCCATGTAACGTCCATCACTGCCCTTTCCGCCAATGATGAACAGCCGGCGGCCTATCAAGGTACACGTGTGCCCCATCCTTGCTTCTGGTTCTGGTCCGTCCGCAAATATCATAACACTCATCATACTTGCTGCATTGCAACACCCCCCACCAACCGACCAATCGATTTGCAGCTCAGTTTCCAATCATTTTCTTCCAGTGGAGTGGTTTTGGGGTTACCGAGATCGACCGCGTACATATCCGGCGCGCATAGAGCTCCGGTATCATCAACTCCACCGAAGAGATACATCTGATTGGCGACCATAGTGGCCGAGTGGTGCTTCCTCGCCAAGGGCGGGTAGCCCAGTATCGCCTCTCTCCTCCACTGGCCGGTTTCTGAGAATTTGAGGCCAAAGGAAAGTATTTTGTCAGTCAAATGTCGACAATAATTATTCCATAGGAACAAATGATATAATAATGAACTCTCATCTTTAAGAGATGGGGGTCAAGTGAAAAAAATGATAGGGAGAGGGAAAGAGAGTAGAAAGCAACGTGCCTAGGTCAAAGATGTCCAGTTGATTGGGCGCCAGGGTGCATAGGTCGGCGGTGGTGAGGCTTCCACCGAAAAAGTAAAGGCGACCCTCGGATTCGCACACAGTATGATGGGCGCGCCTGAACGGGCCGTCTTTATAAGCGGCGCTTCCCAAAGGCAAGCTTACCCATTCGAGCAGGTCTGTTGTTTCCACACCAATGTGTCTAAGCAACTGAGCGAAAAACAAGAGGGAGGAGGGATCGCTAGAAGAAGAAAATGGCTTAAAATGGCGTACTCGTATCAAAGGAAAGGACATGAATTTCTTCTTCAAGGGGTGACCCGGAAGAAGTGGAGAGGCGACCACCGAAGAGGAGAATGGTGAAAGTAGAGTCACCCGCCCTTCGCACCGCCGCAACCATGCCGTGGCGACAGCTGGAGAGGAGAGCCTCAGGCGGTGCTGGCTCCTTTGATCGAAGCCGGCGCCAGCTTGCAACCACGCATCTGTTGTGGAAGGAGGCTCAGGATAAGGGAACAAGAAGATGGTAGTACAAGGAACTCGAGAGGAGGAGAAGCCAAGGAGTCCCCCCCCCCCAAATCTTGCCATCGTTTTCGTTTTATTACAAATAATAAGATGGAATACACGTACCCTTGTGTGCCTCGCCGTCTTATGGCGCTGTAGGATTGCATAGTGGAAGCAGATGCTTCGTTACGTTTCCCTTCCGCCAGCAGTGCGCCTTACGCTTGAGTTTTGCTTGTGCACGGCGGGCAGGAACAGCGACTTGTGAGTTCTTGCTAGCAAGAGAGCTCTTAAGAGAGCACGAGCCGGTTAACAAAGAGTGAGCGGCCCGCCTCTGTTGGTGAGGCACAAACAGCGCTGGCCAGCGCTGCAACGAACAAATGATCTGTCTTTATTTGTTTCTTCTGCCTTGTTCCGCTCACTGGCTTTCATACCTGGCATACTTAAAGGAGCCACTAATTGTACAGGCAGCGGAACTGCCAACTGCCTGCTCCAAAAGGGAGACACAAACAACCATGGAAAATCGTGTCTTCCTTTCGGTGGGTACTTCGGCAAAGATGCTCCGGCGGCCCACCTACGCCAGGTGCTTTAACATCGAACGCAGATATGAGGGCGAGATTCAAAAGCTTAACAACATCTTGAGATTGCACGGGCCCAAGCTTCTCAAAGAAAAAGCAATTCGCGATCATGTGTTTCAGGCACTCTCCATTATAAGCTCAAAGCTTGGTCGGCCGGAATGGAGTCCGCTGTACACCGCCAAAGCGATTGAAGCCGCGTACCTGCTACGAACTTTCTTTAGGTATTGATGTTTCTTTACCAGATCGCTAGTAAGTTATGTTAGTGTAGCGTACCCTCTTATCCGTGTACCTTTCTTTTGCTCCAGCGAAGCTCAACAGCAGCGTCTCGTGAAGTGGAAAGAGAAGGCCGACCGCAAGGTGGACGTGACAGCACTGCAGGCCGCAGGGCCTACAGCAACCACAGTGTCGCCCTACGAAAAGCTCGATCTGCCGCCGCTGCAGCGTGGGGACTATGCCACCTACTTCACCTTTAAGAACAAGGTGTGTCCCAGATGCGGCTACCGTCGTCCGCTCTATTGCTGGGACTGCTTCGAGTCGGTGGTCGTTCTTAAGGTGAAGCCGGCCACGGACAAGCAGAGCCACCCCCCTAAAGGAAAAAAGGCACAGGGAAAGACGAAGAATCAGCGCAAGAAGCCACGCAGAATCAGGCCTGCGGAGCGATTGCTGCTCCTCAACGGATCGCTGAATGGAACAGAGGAAAGCGAAGGAGAGGACGACAGCCGTCAATTAGTGGAAAGCGAGTCCTCAACCGAGGAGTACAACGGCGAGATCGCCGATGAGAGTGTGTGTGAGAGCGACAGCGATTCCGAAAGAGACGCGGGGACGAACAGCGAAGCTGAGAAGAGGGCCGAAATGCGCCGACTCGAGCTGCAGGCGCAGGCCAAGACGGCTCAGGTCCTGGTCAAGTGGGGCCGCGAGGACTTCGAGCCGCATTCTCTGAAGCTACCGCTCAAGGTGGACATCATCATCCACCCGAAGCTCAAGCTGCGCCGCTGCACGTCGATTGTCGCCGCCGTGTTCTCCTCACCGCGCTTCGTCGAAGTCCATCGCGTGCTGGCCTCTCACTCCAGACCTTTCCGCAGCCACTACTCGCCGGCGGCCTATTCTACCGCATCGTCTGAGACTTCTCAGCCGCGACCGTCCTTTACAATGCGCATTCCCGAAGTCGACCCGGAGTCCACAATCGTGCTTTACCCGTCCTCTGACGCGCTGTCCGTAGAAGAGGTATTACATGGAGTCATGTTTCCGTTCGGGGTTTGTTGTTGACGTGTAGCGCGGCAGGCGTATCTTGCATTCAAGGCCAAGGGGAGGACCATAAAGAGGGCGGTGGTGATCGAAGCCACATGGAAAGGATCTATGCGCATACTGAACGACCCGAAACTGGCCAACGTAACCAAGGTTAAGATCGAGGTATAAAAAGCACTTCCTTCGGACGCAATACCTCACCTGTTCTCACCAATTTGTAACCAATTGACGTCTTCAGGCGCAGAAAACGTTTTTTTGGCGGTTTCAATCAGCTGGCAAGGGATTCCTCAGTTCCATCGAAGCCATGTACTATCTCTGTCGAGAATACGCAGCCGCACTGCGCAAGCATGAGCCACAGGAGGAGTGGTTGAGCCCAGAGGAAGAGAGTGCCCTAGACAGGCTGCTTTATTACTTCTGCTTGGGACACCAGCGTACGGCGAGATTCTATGAGGGGCAACCTGACCTCCTCCCGCCTGTTTCCTGGACCTACCATAATAGGCCAAGTCATGAAGGAGAAGCGACTTGAACAGCTTTCAAATCTTCAATGGCGATTTCTATCCGTCTTCTCTAGGCGTCTTCCCAAAGATGCTCTTCACAACGAGAGCAACAATCAGCAGCCTATCGATAAGGGACTCGTAGCGAGGAACCACGTGGAAAACAGCGTTTCTTTAAAAATTATTTGTGTTAAAAAAAAGTGAAAAGAAAATAGAGGAAAGGAAAAAGCAGCCCAGTATGAAACGAAGAGATGAGGCTACAGCCAAATTAAGGGTGAAGAAGAGAGTTACTTTTAAGGAAGGCCCACCTGATGAAATTCCCTGCCGAACTTCGCCTCCTCGGCCATCCTCGCCCACCGATTCGTCCACCTCGCCTCCTCTTTTCCCGGAAGATGGCAGCCACACCCCAAATCTACAGCCCTCGGCAACTTCGCTAACTCCTCTTCCAACGCCTCTCCTGCCCCTACAAGCCTCTTTCAAACAACCTGCAACCTCCACACAGCCTCCTTGCACACCTTACGGTTTCGGTGTTGCCACTCCTTCTCTCCGGCACACCCAACCCACTCCTTCTTCTGCCTCTACTGCCACTTCCACATCTACTTCCACGGCCACCCTTTCAGGGCAACCCGAACCGCACCTCGGGGACCAGACCCCGCCTTCGAAGCTTGCTCGACAGCAGCCCTCGGCCACTACATCCCATGCATCGAAGGGGCGGTCCTCCTCCTCTTCTTCTTCCCCTTCGCTGCCCCTCTCTACTCGTCACAACCGTCCCGTCCCTACTCCTCGCCCCCCTCCTCACTCCCCTCGCGTATCCCTCCGCTCTCCCCACGCCTCGGCTTCCGCCGCGCCCAGCGTGGGTCTACGCAGCTTTCGTGCCACCGACTTGCCGCTTCCTCTTAACATGCGGTTACGTCCATCCCATACCACATCATCAACCTTCCCGCCGCCCTCTGCTACCTTCCCCGCCGCCTCGTCTTCTCCCTCGTCGCGGCAGCAGTCGCATACCACCTTCGTGTTGCCCAACTCGACAAGCGCCTGTGCAGGCGCGCAAGGACAAGGTGAAGATGAATCCGTCGCTGCGGGTGAACCGACTCCAGCCTTGCAACCACGTACGGAGTCGCCTCTTCGTCAGCCTCTGCTTCCGCTGCATCAACCGACCCACACGATCTCGTCGTCGTCGTCGTCGTCATCATCATCATTGACGTTATCGGGCACATCTCCACCGCCGTCCTGCGGCTCCACCTTCTCACTGCAGCTGCGCGAGGGATTCATTCGATCGGCCAATCAGCATTCTTTCGATGGGTGGTATCGTAAGCGAATAGCCAACAGTAGTTTTTCTTGAGTGTTTTCCCTGATATTTTCCTCTGGTATTCGACAGTCCGACCGAACAGGACGACGTCATTGAGGACGACGACGACGGGCTCGAGAATGTAGAAGATGATGATGATAGCGTCACACTGCGGATATCGCGGAAACGTATAGGACGGTTCGTGGAGGAAGAAGAGGACATCTCCGATGATGACACACACGAGTACGGCAATGATGACGTTTCCCTAAATACGTAAGTAAGTGATCTCATTATTGCATGATTGCAACTTATTTTTGCAGCCGGTTTCGACGAAAGAAACGAAGGACAAAGCAGGAAAAGGATCACAAGAGTCACAACAAGAGGCCCAGCAGTCACAAGACGCCCAGGGAGAGGAGTATAATGAAGAAAACCAGCACCAAGATAGCGCTCACTGCTTCTTCATCCTCAGCTCCAGCGTCATCTCAGCATCCGCCCAAGCGGAAGAAGAAAGCCAGCGCCCGACCATCGCCCCCCGAAAAGAAGACGCCTCGACATCAGTAATCACATGACTCCCCATCGACATTGAACACGGTGTCCGCCAATCTCATCTTTCCGCTTTCTTTCTCAAAGCAGGGAAGAAGAGGCGATGGCGCCGCTATCCATGGTGAGGCGTGCGTTAGAAGAACGAGATGCTGCACTCGAGCGGCTCTACTCCGAGAATCAGCGATTGAAGCTCGCCCTTCTCGCCCTGCATCCTGCAGCGGCCACCTCATCCTCACCTACAACCTCCTCTCTGTAACAAACAAACCACCACTCCCGTGTAAAATAAAATAAAAGTAAAAAGTAAAGAAGAGACCTGCTCCAGTGCAGCTCGAGACAGAGGTCTCTGTGTAGACCATACCTGACTCTGTTATCAACTGGGGTTTCTGTTCTGTTAATCGGGCTCTTTGGGCTTGGTTCGCTATTGGTTGGGAAGTAATTTGGCCGTTTAGCTCTCCATGAAGTTGGCTTGGGAAAAAGAGAACGAAAAGACGAGGGAGAACACAGGATGGCAAACGGGAGGACTCCCACCCTCTTCTTCTGGCTTGTGATTGTTGCCTTAACGTCAACGCTTCTCAGTAAGAGCAAACTAACAACACTCATACAGAAAAGACCCTCACCTGTTTTTCCCCAAAACAGAGCCGGTTCCCCTTTCGGTCAGCGGCCTCATCATTTCCAATACTTCCATAGCCGCAGAGATTCCGCAATTGCACATTGAAGAGTCAACCCCCACCGTGGGCGTATTTCCGAGAGGTGCGGGTCAAGCAGGATTTATTCGTTTCTAATCACTTGTGCCAATAAGCAAGCTACAACTCCTCAGCAGATGTCAGCGGCAACGTGCGCGAGAACAGCCGTGTGAGCTTCGATCTTGCTCAGCTGTGTCAAATTGATACGCAAACCAATCGCATCGTCCTTTCTGCTAACTTGACCAATGGTTCGTTAAACCTTCTTTCCTTCCTTTGGATATTCATTCGAGTTCATTCGTTTATGTCTGCATATATTGGCTCAGGCACATGGGCGGCACATGACCCCAAGCAGGAGGCCGCTGAGGAATATATCTATCATGCCACACTCGTGTTCAGTGATCTTGATGTCGTACCCATCCCAGAACCGACTGTGGAGGTCCAGCTCGATCTCTTCGATCATGTGGCCAACATTTCAGTCGGAAACTCGTCGGATTACTTCACCGTCATGCCGAGTGAGATCGAGCTCACCCTGCGCATATCCTATTGGCCGTGGGTTGATGTCGGGAGTGACCCCTACGACCAACGGCTCGAGCTGCGGGTGCACATGGACCCGAGGGCGGTCGACTTCACCTTAACCGACGACCCGCTGAATCCTCTCATGACCGACGTGGTGCTGCACCATGAGTCGCACATGGAGGACGCGACCCACATCAAGCTGCTGGAGTTGGTGGAGATAGACGGGCCGCCTATGAAACAGGTCAATGGGGTGCCTGCTGTGGAGTTCGCGGTTGACTTGCAACGGTCACACCTCGTTCTCTCCTTTGCACGGTTTAATTCTACCCTTGTCTATGACCCTGGTAACACGCTTGCTGACTTTCCTACTCGAGAGAGGTCTTCTAAATCCGATAATTTTTGTAGACATAGGAATCGTGCTCGGCCAGAGAGACGGTGACGGGTCAGTCAGCACAGGTCTGGTCATTGGAGTGAGCGTGGCTGCAACGGTGGCTGTGGTTGTCGTGGTAGTGGTCATGGTGTCAGCATTGGGGTGGACGCTCTACAAGAAGACCTGTGCACAGAACGAGGACGAGTTGGCCGTGACATACGACGGCAATGAAGGCCTCGAAGACGACAACCAATTGTAGATAAATAATTGTGTGATTTCTGTTTAACGATAAAGGGAAATGTGGAGGAAATCAGTAGAATTATTTTTTTTTTAAACGTAAATGGAGGGGGGACACGGACTGGTGAGGCGGGAGGCGGCTTCACTGGTCTGGGCCGCGGTCGCCGTTGGCCTGGCGAGCATTGCCGCCAGCGGCGCCTACTTGTGGTACGAATCACGTCTCTTCCGGCGAGGCGACCGTTCCTCAAGGGGCTCCAACAAATCCTCCTCGTCCCCTTCCGATTCATCTTCAGCTGCTCAATCTTCGACCGGCAACGTTGCCGAACCCACCACTCTATTCGATTCTGTGGGTAACACACCGCTTCTTCGGGTGAGCTGCTTCCCCCAAGCTTTGCTGCTACAACGAGCCCCGGCAAGGCAGTTGACCGACTTTTTTTTCTTTAATTTTTTTTTTTGATGGCTAGATAGAGAGCCTGTCGAAGGCGACCGGCTGCAACATCCTCGCCAAGGCCGAGTTCAGTGCGTCGTCCTCTCTTCATTTCCGGTGGTGTCAATAAATATAATCAACAGCGGATTGATGTAGCCCCTGTTCAGTGAATCCCGGCGGCAGCGTGAAGGACCGCGTGGCGCGCAACATCATCCTCGAAGCCGAACGCGACGGTACATTGCAACCCGGGGTATCTAAACTCGTCGAAGCCACAGCCGGCAGGTACGAAATAAAGAATCTATATATATATATATATGTTAAATAAACAACTTGACACATTACATTTTTTTTTCTCTGAACTGCAGTACTGGAATTTCATTGGCCACTTTGGGGAGAGCGCGTGGTTATGAGGTTGAGTTGTATCTGCCGGATAACGTTTCCGACGAAAAAGTGCAGCTGCTCACCACCCTCGGAGCTAAAATCAAGATTGTGCCGATCATGCCAATGAGTCAGCCAGGTCAAGTATATGTTTATATTTATATACACATATATAAATACAATATACGTAAATTTTATAAATTGGTGTGTAATATATTACAAGGGCCTCTCCTTTCATTGACTCTTGTGTTCTTTTTTTATTTTTTTTTTCAGACCATTTTATGCACTACGCGATGGCCTGTTCAATGTCGGAACCCAACGCCTATTACTGCAACCAATTCGATAATCTCGCCAACATGCGCGCCCATTATGAAGGCAATATATATATGATTTATCTATATTTTTATTTTTATTTATATTGACATCTATATTAATTGGCAATTAAATTTAACAGGAACGGGACCGGAAATTTGGCAGCAAACGAGTGGCAAAGTCGACGGAGTGGTAATGGGCGCAGGCACTGGAGGCACCCTGGCTGGCATAACCAAATATCTCAAGGCACCAAATTGCTGGTTGCATTGAAACACACTTTTTTTATAATATTATTATTGAATATTTTCCAGGAAAAGAATCCGAAAGTGGTGAGCTATCTGATCGATCCTCCGGGCAGCGGTCTTTATCATTTGGTTACACAGGGCGTCATGTTTCACCCGTAACCGAATCCTCTTACGCCTTAATCCAATTCATGTATGAACGAACGCCCACTATTTGTTGCAATGCAACGCATCAGGCAGGACACGATGATCGTCGAACCACTCACGGCGCGTTCCTTCTACGAGGGCATCGGAGTTAACCGCCAGACCGAGAATTTCACACAGGTCAGTTTACGATGAAAAGTTTTTATTACGAGTTGAATTGGATTGGAAAATCGATGTTTGATCGCGATTGGTCTGGTGTTTTTTTTGGGGGGGGGAATGTAGGTGGAGCGTTACGATGGAGCGTTTCGGGGAAGCGAGCGAGAGGGGGTCGCCATGGCTCACCACCTGTTGCGCCACGATGGCTTGTTCGTGGGCGGGTCGTCGGCTCTCAACTGTGTCGGTGCCGTCAAGCTCGCGCGTAAACTCGGACCCGGGCACACCATTGGTACGTTTAAAACCACTCTATTTTTCGTGAAAATTGATAGAAATACCGCTGTATATATTCTAACTTTTGTTCCCAAACTAAAGTGACGGTACTGTGTGACTCCGGCCAGCGCTACAGCAGCCGTATTTATAATCAGGAATGGCTGGAAGAGCGCGGCTTGCGACTTCCCGAAGAGGAAGACGACCTTTCTTTTATTGAAGAAAATGATTCAAGTATGTAACCGTGTACTTAGGAGAAGCTGATGAATGTGAGTTTCCTACTGCTGTTGGCTGGTGTGGACAAGTGAACCGTTATCGGTCGACGCAAGGAGATTAGCCTTCCATGATTTCTTATTCTTTCAATTCGACCTTGAATTTTGGTTGTTTGATGATCCGACTATATATTGTTGCTAAACTAAAGGAAAGCACATTTTTTTCAATGTGACTGAAAATAGGCGAGAAGTGACTGTAACGCAGGTCGGCAATGGGAAACCAACCCTCGAGCCAATTTCCAGGCCTGCTTCATGCGAGTGAGACGTGTGAGGTCGTCAAAGAAGATGAAGTATTTGTGAATGATATTGTTCCTCATCACGATGATCTCTTCCCAATCTATGGCTTCCGCCTCGGCAGGTCTGTACAACAAACACTGAAATGAATTGCTGGTCGATCCACAATTACAGGTGAAAAATCAAGAAAACACCTTCGAATTCCCTCCTTCTCTCTACGGATGAGTTCATTCATGACAATGCCACCTGCTTCGCCTATCAAGCAGAGGTTGTTGAAAACGGCGTCCACAATCATCTCCGCATCTGGGCAGTAGAGCAGAAATCAAAGTTAGCATGGTTGACATGTAACCGTATAGGGTGCGCAAGCAACGCTCCACCTTCGTGTATCCATTGCTCGACTGTTTCTACGGAAGCCGTATACTTGCCTATCTTGTCTATCGCCATCAACATGTCGCGTATGCATTGGGCAACAGCCCTACCTTCGCGATAGAAGCCCTGGCCATTGAAATGTTTACGTACTTAGCATTCTTTACAACATTTAACTATCTTGGGCTTCGTTTTCCGTGCCTTGTGCATCTGAAAAAACTTGGTTTTGTGAGAAAAGACGGTTTCCTTCCCGAATTCTTGTGCTTCTTCGGGATTGGCCTTGACGGGGTGTTCCGCAGGGCTTCGCGGAGATTCCTCCCCACCGCTTTTACTCCACCTCTGAATTTCAAATATCCGAAGCATCTCTTTTACACTCGATACGAATCGGATGCCGCGAGACACCCGATAGGTGCGTTCGATCTTGTTGAGGAGAAATTTCCTACGCTTGAGGGTGGCATACACTTCCTGTGTGGTTGACACAATATATCTATGAACAGCGCCGCTTTGTGTAGATATATGAATTTATATATGGATTGTATTATTTTTTCGCACCTTCGCAAACAGGCCTCGATTGTCCTCATGACAGTGCCGAGCAATTACGGCCAATTGTTCACGCACTTCGTCCCGAGGCGATCCAATCTGAAACATTGCATTTGCAATTTTGATTGAGAGAAAAAAAATAAAATAAGTCCTATTGTTCTTTATTTATATTTATATAGTAGTGTATATATTTTGTGAACCTTGCGCACGACTCTAGCGAGGCTCTTACGTGAAGGTAGGCCAAGAGGGTCTGCCGCGGCACGCTCCCTCTTGGCGGTGGAGTCCTGTGTTTTATGTTTTGTTTTTACTGTTGTTGTCATTTTTTTTTTCCCGACCAATAAACATTTTCCGTACAGCGTCATCGACCAAGGCGATCCATTCAAGCGCTAGCGCTTGGTTGATTCCCTTCACATTCCTACTCGCCGCCCATTCCTGACACGAACACATTTAAGATCCGATTGGGTTGTTGTTGTTGTTGTTGTTGTTGTTTGGTCGTTCCCTGGAAGTGTTGCCAACGGCACCTTCAGGTCGACCATGTACATGCCCTCGGGTGGAACTCGCTGATAGAGGATCATTTCTGGGCTTCCCTCCGCGAGGCAAGCTTGACCGGCTTCTGTCAAGCCGTAGCTGTGCACCTCACGGCCCTACACATTCCAAGAATTTAGATATATCTATATCTACATTATAGTTATAGTTATATTTTTGAAACACTTTCGCAAAGACACCTTTTTCACGATGATATCGTGTTGCTGTAGCATGTGGAGGGCGTGATGCCACACATCGTAATCCCAGCCGCTTTAAGTTGAGTGAATCAAGATCAATAGGTTGCTTGGGTAGGTGCAAAGAGTGGAAATCAATGATACTGTTCATAGCCTTTCATGTCGTGCCAGGCATCTAGAGTGAAGCCGCCCTCCAGAAGAGCACCCACACAGCGAAATATCTCCAAAGTACCTTTTTTTTTTT
>CDFF01072403.1:18879-32901 GCA_000826265.1 Acanthamoeba culbertsoni | reverse complement strand
ATCTGGGGAAATTCCAGACAGGAATTTCCTAACATTTTCCTGATCTCTCTAACAGCGTCCTGTTAAATCTCTCCACTTGTTCATTTGTCTATGGATGTCCTGGAGTCAAGTAGGATCGCTTGATGCCAAGTCGCCTGGCCAACTCTTGATGGAGGGCCGCCATGAACTTGCTGATGATCTTTCTAGGAGGTCCCCATCTCCCAATTGGTTCAATTATTGCTTCAGCTACAGTCTTCATAGTCAAATCTGGGATCACGTAGACTTCAGGCCATTTTGAGAAAAGATCTTGCATCACCATGGTTTCCTCTTCTTGACTTGGGTAGTGGCCCTATAAGATCAATCCTGACAGTGTTCCATGGACTCTTGGTGATGATCGGATTTAAAGGCCCTGCCATCAGTCCATTTGCGCCTTGATGCTCCTGGCATTGTGGGCATGACTTGACCCAATTGTCAATGTCTTTCCACATCAACAGCCACCAGTAATTTGGTACCATTTTCTGATAGATTTTGTCTCTACCCAGATGTCCACCAATCAGGGAATTGTGATGAAGTTTCATCAGTTCCTCATGCATCAATATTGGTATTATCCATTGTAGCATTGTGTTTGGTTTCTTTTTCTCAGTTTTTGTAGACTTTGGCGTCAGCCAATATGTTCTGTAGACTTGATTTTCGTTGACTACAATTTGTTCCAACAAGGCTTGCTGTTGTGCATTCTTCCCCTTTCCAGCGTTGCCATCGCCCTTGATGGCGCATAGAATCCATTCAAATTCAGGGTCTTTGCGCAGCTCGTTGTAGTTTGGTGAGGGAGTTGCACTGATTGCAGTCAGCTGTCCTTCCTCATTCTTCTTGGTATTGTTAACTTGGTTCACAGCAAAAGGCTCTCGTGATAACGCATCACTGTTCAAGTTCGCTCTCCCAGTGCGATGAGTGACCTTGATTGGAAAAAATTCCTGGATCCTCATGATCCATCTCGCAATTTTTCCTGTAGGTTCTTTTTGATTGAAGAGCCATTGAAGCGCAGCATGGTCCAACTTGACTTCGAATTTGCTGCCTAGGAGCAAATGTCTCCATTTTTCCAGAAAGTAGACGATGCCATGCCTTGTCATCATCCAATTGTTTGAGGCAAGCTCCTATTGCATAGAGGCTGGCGTTGCAACATAGTCAGTAAGGCTTCCTGAAGTCAGGATAATGTAGTGTCAGCGCGGAGATCAGGGATTCCTTGATATGATTGAAGGCTTCCTGCTGTTCTGATCCCCATTTCCACATTTCTTTATCTCTGGTCATGCTAGTTAAGGGTCTGGCAATCTTCACAAAGTTTTCCACAAACCGCTGATAGTAGCTCATGAGTCCTAGGAAGCTTTGTAGAGTTGTCTTATCTCTTGGGACCCTGACTTCCTTGACCACTCAGATCTTTTCCAGATTGGTGCTCACTCCTTGGCTACTGATAATATGTCCTAAGTATTCCATCATCTCAGGTACAAAGGCACACTTGTCAATTTTTACAAATAAATTCCTTTTGTAGATTTGTTTGAATATTTCATGTAGGTGTTGCAGATGATCCTTGAATGTCTCACTATAGATGAGTAAATCATCCATGTGGACCCAGGCCCAGTTACCTTTGGCTGTCCCAATCATCTCGTCCATCACCTGTTGAAATGTAGGGGGTGCATTTGTGAGTCTGGCAGAAAACAGTCCTTCTTTGGCAGCTGGACATGTGGTAAAGAGGGCCACAGGCAAGCAAATTGTCCTGAGCACAACAACAAGACCAAGGCAGTGAATGCCATCTAAGTCAATATGGTGCAAACAATCAACATACCATTGATTGAACACAAACACACCATTGATTGAACACACATCAAAAGTCAGAGGTCAACTTGGGAAAAAGATGTTCAAATTCTTGGTTGAATCAAGTGTGACCAACAGCTTCATGCACAAAAATGGATTCTAGTGTCCAAAAAGAAGCTTTAAGTAGAGGGACAAGCGATTCCTGAACTCAAGTTACAGACCAAGAGCTACCAGCATGAGTTCAACATCATCTTAGGCAAATTTCAACACAGTGGAATTTTGGGTTATGACTTTCTAATAAAATATAAAGGAAGGACACCACCAAGGAAGTCCTACAACTTAGCAAGAAGACTGAGCTAACAACAAGCAGAGGGATTCCCATAATGCCTTACCAAGAAATCAACACAATCATCAAGAAATTTGTCCCCAGCCCTGATTTCCTATCCATGCAGAGAGAACAGCTTTGAGAGTTGCTGGAATGAAACAAGGACATGTTCCATGTTTAGCTAAATAGGTGAGGCATAAGCCAAATGACCAAACATCACATCAAAATTACTGACAGCAGACCAATCAGGGCAAGGCCAAGGCAAGTGTCACTGGCTATGTAACAGATCATCAATAAGGAGATCAACAAGATGCTGAGAGTGGGCGTCATCAGCAAGTCAAAGAGCAAATAGGTAAAAAAAAAGTGAAGGAAATCTTTCTATAATATAGAAGATATGCAGGAAATATACATTCAAATAGGGACACACTGTCCTGTGAACCAATAGCCATAAACCAGATGGGCAGTCTTCTATCCAATCCTGAGGACAGTCAGGAGTTTGCTATTGATGCAGACCTGGGATCTAATTGAAAGGAACTTGAACCTGACAAAGAGTTTGCATTGGATCATTAAAGCCATCAAAGGTGATAGCAAGGCTGTAAGGGGGAGGAATGTATGATAGCTAGCCTTATTTTTAGCAGACTGTCCTGGATCACAATCAAGTATGAAGAACCTACTGGGCGCAGCCAAAGAAAGGTAAACCTGCCCAACACCAAGCATAATTACAGTGGATCATGCTGAGATCAAAGAGGAAGACACTAATGAGAGCTTATCACCTCACCTCTGGGAGGACACCTCAGATAAGATGAAATGAATGAGAGAATGGTTACTGCATATTGGAATGGATCAAAGTGTGCCTGAGATGTCAGGAACACTGGACCATGAATAATCCAACAGTGGGACCATTGCAACTAATTGAAGCCAAAGCACTGTAGGAGACAGTGGGAATTGACCTAATAGGACCTTTACCCAAGTCCCACTGTGGCAACATGTACACTGTGGTGATGCAAGCTCTTTACTTCAAGTGGCTGGAATTCTATGCCATTCCCATTACAACTATGAGATTGGTGGCCAAAGCCATCTTTGATTTGATTAGCAGATGGGAACTGCCATGAGAGATCATCAATGACCAAGGAAAGGAATTTACTGCTAAACGGCACAGAGAGCAATCAAGATAGACTATGATCAAGTGCACATACTTGATGCCAGGACATCTGCAGATAAATAGACAAGTTGAATGATTCAATGAAACCTTGAAGGGCATGATCACCTGTTATATGAACACCAAGCAGGACAATTGGGATATATATCTTTCATTTCTCCTGTATACCTACAGGTTGAGTCCCCAGAAATTGACAGAAAGAAGTCCCTATGAAATTTTATTTGAGTGTAACACTCCAGCCATTGCAGAGCCAAAATACATTGATTGTAATAATTGCATGATACTAGATAAATGGATTTGAGAACTTGAGGACGCCTGATACGCCATCTGAGATGAAATCAACGAGGCCTTGCATTGGTCATGGGCCAGCATGGTACAAAGGCCCTAGCCCTGCGAACAAGTATGAACTGAATGATCAGGTGCTAGTCTGAGTACTTGCAAAGGGTTGAAATCCTTGACTGGCAATATACTTATCTTGGAGTTGATTATCTAAAAGGTTTTTCTCTCTTCAAAAAAGGGATTTAGGCAGTGGGCAGTGGAGGGCGCATGCCTATGGAATGAGGGTTGAGGGAGTCTAGGGTGAAGATTGATTCAAGGGATTTCGCGGGGGTGCAAGTGGAAGTTGGGAAATTTCTGAAAAATTTTGATTGATGTGATGTTGATTAAACTCCAGCACAATATAGATAAATACAAAGTTATATTAAAAATAAACATTCCTACTCTTACACATACATAGTTTCCTTTATAGGCCCACACATAGGGGTTACACACTCACAAGTTAAACATCAAGCAAATGCAGCTGGACACAATGATCTGATCTAAAACTGTTTCAACCAAGACCATGAAGATCAAGTCAAAGGTACCCAACCCTTATGAGGACCTTGCAAATAAAAAATATAAAGTCAAAGACATAATTGACTATTGAGACACAGTGTGTTATAACACATAGTATTAGAAGCTAATCTTAGCTAATTGACTCTGGGATAAATACCTTGCCAACCAAAGACTTTAAGACAAAATTAGGACAGTCTTGACTTAGTTGAAAGGGTATATTAGAGAGCCAGGATCAAGCTTTCTTATATCAATCAAAGTTCTTCAAACTCTGGGAAAATCCCAATTTCCTTTGTGTAGCAACCATAACAGGTTGGTTGATATGACAGAGATGCAACAATGTGTGAGGGGGGATTAATGGACAAGGGAAGTGCTCTGAGGATCAGCGACTAAGGGACTTATTCCGAGCCAAATCTCATTCATAGGTTGCTGGGTCCAAATTTTATACAATGAGACCTTTCTCAAGTATCTCATGATGCTCACGCACTCCCACGCGTGCCGAATCTTCATGTGGGACGAGAGCCCGCCGGCCGCCCTTGGCTTTCTGTGGGCAGTGTATCGCCTTTTGCTGCGATACGCTCGTCGATGGCCTGTTGCGCTAGTGCTCTGTCATGGTCGATCGCGTGAGTGTGGGGTTTGGTGAATGCCATTCACCAAAGGGTAGAGGAGGGAGAGTTGCCTACCTTCGTCTCTCTGAATCAAATACACTAGCCTTGGTAATCGTTATTTGCGCACCAAGTGCCTGTGAGGTGCCCTGTGTGCAAGAAATGAGGAGTGAGGAGTGAGGAATAACTCAGGTAGCGAGATTCTCGACGAAACACCTCTTCCGCAGCTGAGAGAGACTCCGGGTCTGTGACCGTTTCTTGACTGCAGCACTTAAACAAGATCATCAAACGCCATGCGATGCTTTCCAAGGGCGTAACGAAACCCCTTTCCGGAACCGGTATCAGCCGTATTGCTTAGGCGCTGGGTCGGGAGGTTAAAGGGGGGAGGGGACACACCGTATCCTCTCTGGGAATAATGTGGAGAAGGCAAAGTCCGGGCTGAGGTCCCCCGTGGTCGCGCCTTTCTAAGGTACACAAGATAAGACCATGGTCCACATACACACACCACACACCCGCTCGCCCGTGCCCCAAGTACCTTTTGGAAGAACCGAAGATAGACCCACGAAAACAGGAGGCCAAAAAAGGTGAAGGGCTGTATGGAGCCAAAGAGTAATGCAGCACCGAGGGCTAGTCCCAACACCAAGGCTGGCAAATGCTTCACATGCATGCGCGTGTCAATTCAAGCATCTCACTAGCGTAACCTAAGCACTAGTTCTGCACCTTGGCGCGAAGAGGGAGGTAGAGCGCAAGTAGTTCACTGTCGGGGTGCAGCTGCTTCATTGCCACGGCATAGCCGGCTAGAGCTCCGCTGAACCCGCCGTAACCTGTGAAGCTGTTGATGGCACGTTAGAGGCGCATGTTTGAGAGAGCCGCCGATCTTCACAGCAAGTCATGGCGATCCTGTACAGAAACCCTTCGGCTTGGGTCAAAAAGAAGAGAAAGATGGAAACGATGAAGGTCACCAGCGACGAAAGCGTGTTGACGGTAAGAGTGAAGCGCAAAAACTCCTCTGGGCCCCACAAAGGTTCTAGACAGCGCCCAAACAGAATGATTCCTGCCACACTCACTCCGGCCTAGAACAGGTATCAACAAGCAGGAAGACCACGTATGCCAATAAGCTCCCGTTATGGATACCTCACTCGCGAATGTGTGTGTTGTGTGTATGTGTGTGTGTGAGAGAGAGAGAGAGAGAGAGAGAGAGAGAGAGAGAGAGAGGTGACACGTCTCTACTTACCTCAAGCAGAGAGGGTTCGTAGAAACTACACGTCACTAGATTCCACACATACATATGCCCGACCGTGCTGGTTACACCGTATTATTTCGTACAATTGGCACACTACCGAGCATTAGCGTTTGCAGGGCTACGTACTAGCCCGGCACAAGGGAAAGACTCTGGTGCACACCAATCGGAAACAACACACGCATAAGGGTGACTACGACAACTATTCCTGCGAGGGCACTTAAAGGCGTTTAGCGCATAGATGGGTGAGGAAAGTGCTTTCTCACCGTGTAGTGACAGGTAAAGTGATCGCAGAAGTAAGGCCCTCGCTCTAATTTGTTACAAATTGTTAATAGGACATTTGTCCATCCTTTTAGAAATGGGTTGTTGCGAGACGTCTCGCAGGAAGGGTACCCGCTGGCCACGAAGGCTTGCAGGCCAATCCATCAGTGCTTATCAGGAAACTGGAGAGAAAAACGATTTTACTGCTCCAAGCTGAAATAAAATGCAGAAAAAAAATAAACACTGATTTTCCGAAAATAAGACCTGGCCCCAGTTTTTCCCATTTATTTGCGTTGTGGTATCAGGAGGAAGGATATGGTGGAAGGAGATGATGTAGCTGAAGGCCTCAAGTAGATGCGCTCCTTCCTGCAATTGGATGAACAATATTTACAGTTTCTTGTTTTGTTTTTTTTTTGTTTTTTTGTTTTTTTTTGTTTTTTTTTAGCCGACTGTTGCGCTACCAGTTAGCCAACTCGCCCTGCGGCACAGAAGGAAGGCCGTAGGGGTCGGCAGGACGCTGCGCCACTGGTGTGCTCGGGATACCAGACGTATCTCCAATGGGGGAGGGCGTAACGGCTTGTAGGTAGGACGGAGCCTCTTGCTCCTGCCCCCAGTCCACCTCATCCCCAAGGGCCGCCAATTCTGGGAGCCGAACACCGCGCAGCCATCAGCATCAAAACGGGGGAAAGAGGTAAACAGCGCCGTGGTGTGGTGCCTTCTTCCAGGTCAGCTTCATCGAATTCCTCCGGCACTCCATATGAACGAGACAATATATCCTGAATTTCATTGGATGTTTCATAAAGGTCCTCCATGTCATCCCACAAGTTCTGTATTGCAAGACACGGAGAGGGCAAGTTGAAACATATACTCGTGTCAGTTAGAAAGGTACTGTGATGAGAGGAGTAGGAAAAACCTCGATATCGCCTATTTTCACGTCCTTGAACTGCTTTTGCATCGCCACCTTGGCGTCTTTCATCGTTTGCACCTGATTCGAAGAGCAGCACTGTCAGTCAGGTGACGCACCAGCAACCGAATAAAAACAGCAAACAGTACAATGGTAACTGTATCTTGAAGCGATTGAGTCATCATTTGGGCTTGCTCCATATTGAAAGACTGGCCCATAAGCTGGTCGCGCTGCTGCTCGTACCTGGAGGCATCTCAGAAGGTTTGCACGAACTCAACAAAGGCATGTAGTCGTACATTTTCTTCTGCTTCATAACCTTGAGTGCGCGCTGCTTGATGTTGTTTTGCGCAGGACCTGGACGCGTGCGTTGCATCTGCTGTCGGTACTTTATCAACTCGGCATCTAGCTTTTTTATTCTTTCATCCAAAGCTTCGCAGCGTTTGTCCACCTACTCGAGCAAGTCGGTTTAAATGGTGAACTATGAGGGGGGGTCGCCACACAAAGCACGCGTATACAGAGGACGTGCCGATGTCGCCGCTTCGGAGAGAGTGGGTGTCGGTTGTTGCGGCTTGGCACCGCCAAAGAATCTTCTCATTGTTGGTATCTGTTGTGATCCGGCAAGAAGTTTTTTCTCGCTAGTTTTCAGAGACGGTTGTCGACAAAAAATGCCTATTCGGAATTCTGTTGCTGCCTTTACGGCAGTATTATCCGAGCAGTGACGGATTTCAGTCTTTCTCTTTTCCTTCTCCTCTTCTATCGCTCATCCGTGCCGCCATGCCCAAGGAGACCAAGCAAAGACGTGGTAAGCAGGTAGCGGCTGCTCCCTACGACAAGACCGCCAAGACGGCTGCCAAGGCACCCGCTGGTAAGGGTGGCAAGAAGGCCCCCGCTGGTAAGGGTGGCAAGAAGGCCCCCGCTCAGCCCGCCAAGAAGCCTTCGAAGGGCCCCTCTCCCGCTCTCTTCGAGAAGAGGCCAAAGAACTTTGGCATCGGCCAGGATATCCAACCCAAGCGCGATCTCACCCGCTTTGTCAGATGGCCCAAGTACATCCGTATGCAGAGGCAGAAGCGCGTGCTTCTTCACCGCTTGAAGGTGCCTCCCACGATCAACCAGTTCACCAAGACTCTCGACAAGAACCTTGGTATGTAGCACTCGTCCAAAAACGTTTTTGGCCGTTAACGCAATACCGCACCTTACCGGGTCTTCTCTCTGTAATCTAGCCAAGAATCTCTTCGCTTTCCTGGACAGGTACAAGCCCGAGACCAAGGCTGAGAAGGCTGAGCGCCTTAAGAAGAGAGCTGCTGAGATTGCTGCCTTGAAGGAAGGCGAGCAGCCCCCTGCTGTGCCCACACCTTATTTCGTCAAGTATGGTCTTAACCACGTCACCTCACTTGTTGAGAGCAAGAAGGCCAAACTCGTCGTTATTGCTCACGATGTTGATCCGATTGAGGTATGTCATCTTATTGCGCTCAAAAGAGCAATGTCTGACGACTTTCGTTCAGCTCGTTGTGTGGCTTCCCTCTCTTTGCAAGAAGATGGGTATCCCTTATTGCATCGTCAAGAGCAAGTCCAGGCTCGGCCAGGTCGTCCACAAGAAGACCTCCGCTGTTCTCGCTATCACCACTGTGAGGAAGGAGGATCAGCCCACCTTGGCTACTCTCCAAAAGGCCATTCAGGAGAACTACAATGACAAGTATGACGAGGTCAGGAGGCAGTGGGGAGGCCTTGCTCTCGGCAGGAAGTCTCTCGCCAAGCAGAAGGCTAAGGCCAAGGCCGCTGCTACCCAGCACTAGTGCTGCTGCTGAGCGTGCGGTGTCCTTGTTGCGTGTGCATCACTCCCAGGGAGGAAGGGAGGGCGGTCTATTAAGTTTCTCCCCAAATAAATTCAAATACAAAAGAAACGAAGCTGCGCTGTGCCTACCAGACAATTCATAAACCCCGACAGCCCTTCCCCTCGTGAGTTTGGTACCACTCACACTTGGTTTTCGTTTCTCCTTAGGGTCGCCCACGGCACCTGCTGGGCTTTCTTTCCTGCACAGCCACCAGTGGAGAGCATTTGAGAAATGTCTACATTCACACAACGACAAGCCTTGAAGAATTTCAAGAATGGCAGGTACACTGGTGGCTGACCTCTTGGAAAACTTTATTTACATTGTGAAATATACAGCTGAAAAAGCATTTTTTCAGAGTACTATTCAACATTTAAAAGCATTTCAACAAAGTATATAATGCATATATCCTTTATATAATTATAATATTTTCTTTTTTTTTATACTCATATTTAAACTTATTGTTAAAGAGTCAAAATTAGGCTGAAAGTAAATGCCTTCTTTATAAAAGGCATACACCTTTTTTGGGAAATTTGGAAACTTTAAACAAAACAATTAAGCAATGAGCATCTGAGAATACATGCTTAAGGGACCATCCTGCAGTTTTGAAATTTTAAGCATAGAATTTTTTCAATTGGCTCACAAATAAACAAAACTGGCATGGGAATGATGGACACATGGTGTGATGCAGCAGGAAAATAAAAAAAAAATAATTATGCTGTCATAAGGTCACCAGTCTGTCTCACCTTCATTAGCCCTCTATGCTGAAAGCCTGGCAAGGGCATAAAAGGTGAGTCCTTCCTAACCTTGCATGATATCTTTTCCACCTTGCTAATGTGGTTGCCCTCACCATCACCATCTTACCTTCACCATAGGCCTTGGCCTTGCTCTCACCATAGGCCTTGCCATACCACCCTTGCCTTCATCTTTACTATCAGCCTTGCCAAACCACCTTGGCCTCACCATCGCCATCAGCCTTGCTGTAGGCCTCACCATCACCTTCACCATACCACCTTAGCCTCACCATCACCACCAGCCTCACCATCACCCTCACTGTCACTGCCAGCCTTGCCATAGGCCTCACCATTAGCCTTACCATTAGCTTCACCTTTGGCCTCACTATTGCTCTTGCCATACCACCTCAGCCTCACCATCAGCCACCATTGGCCTTATCTTCATTCTCACCCTTAGTATTATCTCACTCTCACCATCACCCTCAGCCTTGTCTTCATCCTCACCATTAGCTGTAGCCCTCACTGTTACCATCACCTTCACCTTCATCCTTGCCTTCATCCTCACTCTTAGCCTCACTATAACCTTTGGTCTCACCTTCACTATCACTCTCTCTACATCTTCATCTTTGTCATAATCATCATCGTCCTCATTGTCCTCACTATCCTCATCATCTTAGCCTCCCATGATGCTAAGATGACACAACATCAACAGTAGGCCTTTGTTGCACCCTGGGATTTGAATGATACTGCTGATGAAATTTAGATAATCTTGCCACAAACACAATCATAAAGGTACTTGTAACATGTTTGGTGCATAGCCAAGTGAATTGTTTATGCTCATTTCTTTCTTTTTTTTCTTTTTGGCCTATTTTTGTCAATGTGGTATAGCCTATCTTTGACATTTCATGCATCACAACACAAACTCTCTATTTGTTGATGTGGTATGATGTGTTTATGGTTTTTCATTTTGGTGTTTTCCAGCTTTCCAAGCAGCCAATGACATATTTTTCAATTATAAAATTCCAAAACTGCAGGATGGGCCTTTAAGGAGTTGAGGTTGAAGGAGATTGAGGTTAAAGCTAATTGAAAGAAATTCCCTTTATAAAACTATAAGTGAAAGATAGGAAATTTCCAAAAAAATTTCATTGATATTGATGCAAAGTTAATGTATCTTTATATCAATAAGAATAAATATGAAGTAATATATGAAAATAAACATTCTAAGGGTGCACACTCACATTATTTTACTTAATAAAGGTTTCATAATATCTTTCCATTATATGCACAAGCTATTTTACTGTAAAGTGTCAATTAAAGTGAAATAGGTCCAAAAGTCTCATAACAATTTTTTATTAGATCTAATATCCAAATAAATGCTTAATTATCATGTTTACAATACTACTATTTGGAAATAGAAACAATAGCATTTATTTTGGCTTTTAAATATAGGTGCTATGACAAAGTTGATGAAACTAAGCATGCTTGAGCCAAAGCTGCTAGATATGGAACTTTTAGATAAGCTTGACTAATATAACATAATATAATAGTAAATAATGAGCAAGAAGATATAGATATTTACTAGCAAAGCACATTATTTAGCAAGCTTATGTCCATGGAGTGGGCTGTGTGATCATGAGCCACAGTGCTTGTGTTGTTATTGAAATACAACATTTTTGATAAGCTTGGTCCTGGCACCCAGTTCCCAGCCTACCATACAAGTTTGTTAAAAAGGGTCGGCACTGACGAATCTTCTGCTCTCAGTCTAAGTCGCCCACAACGCACCCTATGATGGCTGCGCGACCAGAAGGTTTTTTTGCAACTCACATGGAGGGCCTCGATGAAGATATAGATGCCTGGCTAGCCTCTGCTGTACGGCATGACAGCTCATCTTTGTTCAGGGTTAATAGCTTTTGGTAACATACGCTATAGAAAGGGCGGGGTTCAATTCGGAAGGGTGCGCGATTAAAATGGATGTAGATGAGCAACACTTGTGGTGCGGGTCCTAACGCTCAAGCTCCGTTTGGTGCTCACAGCAGAGCGCGACGTGAACGCTGGCGAAGGAGGGGAAGAGAAAGTTGAGCTGGGCGCCACAAACGACACAACGCCTTCAGCTCCCAACAAGGCTGGCCCCGAAAGTCTTCGCGTCCGGCCGTGGGGCGGTCTCCTCGGCCATCTGGACTCAGTCGCCTCGTCCCTAGAACCGCTATTTCTCTACTCTTCTCCTCTGCACTCAGTGGGCACGAGTGCGCGTGCTCCTTCCTCTTCGTCTCCCCTTCCAGTTGAACTTGAAGCACATGACTTGAACACCAGTTGCTTCCGGGATTCCCTCCTCGCTCATCCTAGCCACCTTCAACGCGATACATCGCGCTTCCACGAAAACGAGCAGCAGGACAGCTACCCTGCACGACACACCGACAAGCGTACACCACAATCTCATCGTCGGTGCGGCCCGGACGAATTCGTGCACGGACCAACAACGTCGGCGAAAGGACAGCTTGCTCCTGATGATGTCCACCTCGCCAGCTTTCGAGGGGGCCTTCCCGATATACCTCGAGTTCCTTTGCCCTGTGAGCCAGACAGCACGCTCGGCCAGCCCACGCCGCCTCGTCGCGAGGGGTTCTCGAGCGGATCACCCACAGAGCTTGCCTCTCTCCGTTTCTTCAAGAGGGGTCTAGCCGAACACTCTACGATTGATAAAGCGCATGAAAATGCCAACAAGATGCAGCAAATGGCGGATGGATCTGCGCATTCGTCTTCGGCGGCGTACCCCAAAGGGGGTACAATGGGGCTCCACTCTTCTTTCAACAACAAAGGCGGAGATTTCACCCGCCAGGGTATGGACTGGCACTCTGTGAATGATTCCCTGCGCAAAAACGGTCTTCCGTTGCTTCCCTTCACCTCTCCAGGATCAATGCACCGCTGTACGCACGGCTCTTACCTTCCTTCCTTCCTTCCTTCCTTCATTTATTTATCCATTGTCTGGTTCTCATGTGGTTGTCTTGGGCTTTCCTGGTAAGACATTCCGAACTCTGCTCATGAACGGGCCCTCTTTCGTACATTGGAGGTACTCCCTCTCCCTCCGCAAGGCCCCTTCTTGGACCCAAAGGCCGTTGTGTAAATCAGCACGTGGGTCCCGTAGGAAACTTTAGTGCAACTTAATCGGCGAGCTCTCCTCCTGGAACAACTTATGGAGGTTTGTTCGCTGCGTGATAGTGAACAAGATTTGTCATTTTGGCAGGGCTCACTCTAGTGGTGATTGATGCAATCAGGCAAACAAACGAGCAGAAGCATGCGCGAGGAAATACAAAGAAGAAGCCCTGCACCTTCAAATTCAGTGCGACAAGGTGCCACCTCTCGACGGGTTCTCCACACAGACTCTGACGGGTCCCTTAGCTGCAACGCTGTTGGCGGGAGACGGAATCGGCAATAGAGAGCATGCAGCAGCACTTCACGCACAAGAGCATGGTATCTCCTTGCCCTTTTCCGAAGACACTATCATCACGATTTACACGGCCAGCCGCATTGCAGGAGCAGTGGGACGAGATCACCCGGCTGAGGAAGGAACACGACCGTGTACTTCGCAACACGAAGGTTTTTTTTTTTTTTTGCTTTCCTTTCAGCTCTTTAACTTCTGGTGCAGGACCAGGAGAGAGCGCTCCAGGCCAAGGATGCCGAAATCGATAGGCTAAGACGGTTAGTGGCTCAAGGAGAACGATTCGATGATCGCGTTCGCCGAGGCGCATTTACAGGTTGAGGGACTGAGGAACTACCGCTAGGCCAACTTTGTTTTTGAGATTTCCCATATTTACAGCTTCGAGTGCAGCCACAAGTGGGCGGTGGTGGCTCGTTTTGTGTGGGGGGGGGGCATGCGTGAGCCTCAGGAGGATCCAAAAAGGGGAAAATCGATGGCCAGGAAGTCCTTGTAAAATTGGTCGATCCTCGCCAGCTCCTGCTGATGCGGGCACACCACGCAAGCACACCCTACGCACGCACCAAAGGTAAATAATTAAAGTCATCATGAGGGACGAGGAGCGCCGGCGATGACACAAACCTTGAGAGAGGCCGCCATCAGCGGGCTCCTTCTTGACTTGTTTCAGGGGGTTGAGGGCAGATATAGCGCCGGTGAGGAAGTCGCCCACGCCAGCAGCATCCTTCGCTGAAGCTCTTCGCATGAAACGGCGAATGCGAGCCGCACGTTCGTCATACGGCAGCCGAGCATAAACGGCAAGGAACTGTTCGAGTCCAAGCTCCAGCTCATCCATCGCTAACACGCCATATGGATAGATAGGCAGAGAGAGAGAGAGAGAGAGAGAGAGAGAGAGAGAGAGAGAGAGAGAGAGAGAGAGAGA
>CDFF01072403.1:4012-18829 GCA_000826265.1 Acanthamoeba culbertsoni | reverse complement strand
AGAGAGAGAGAGAGAGAGAGAGAGAGAGAGAGAGAGAGCAGAGAGAACGATGGATAAGTAAAACATCGGCAATGGCCCACAAAGGGCCAGGTCAGAGGGTGAAGGAACCCTGTGGCTGAATGACGGAACCACTCGAACTTGTCGTGGTCGTGGCAGAGAACACGAGCGATTCATTAGCTTGGCTATGTGAAGATGTGGCGCTGCACAGATGTCGATGCTCGCCGCTCAGGGAGCGCGCGAGGCGTGGGGCCGCGGAGCCTTGCCCCTCGTCCTCCTCGCATTCATCGTCGCCCTCATCCTCCTGGCCCTCACATGTAAAGGCGCGGGCTGGGAGCGAATGGGAGAGGGGGGTGGGGGCGGGGGCGGATGCTGGACGGATGGGAGACGCAAGCTCGAAGCCCAGCTCGCAAAAGGAGGAGGAGGGCGAAGAGGAGGAGAGAGGGAAGGAGGAAAGCAGCGTGGAAGGTGAAGCAGATGGCAGGGGAGAGATGGAAGAGGAGAGAGTGGAGGGGGAAAAGGAGAGGGGGGGCAGGTGGCCCACGAGAGGAGAAGCGAATGGCGCCGGTGGGGGGTGGACGGGTGCGCTCGACTCCGGGCTGGACGAGTCGCCGAGTTCGCCGGTGCGGCGGCGCTTGACGAGCTGGTCAACCAGGCTGTGCTGTCGGCGCTGCTGGAGCTCGATGCGCTGCACAGATTCGATAAGGAGGTCGTTAAGCGAGCGTTTCTTGGATTGCGTTTTCTTCTTGGACTGCTTGGGCTTGGAGATCACTTTGATGGGTTCGGATACGAGCTCGAGCGGGGGGGACAGCGGCTGGCGAGTCTTTTGCTGCAGGGCCACCACGCGCACGCGGAAGAACATGTCCTCGTGCTGTGACGTGAGCACCTTGATTTTCATGTTGAGCGTGACCTGGTCCCCGCTTTCGTTCACGACAGGCTTGTATTCTATCGGTTTGGTTTTCACAAAGGACACTGGCTTGAGCGTTTCGCTGTCGTACACCAGAGATGCTTCTAGCGCCAGCCACCTGTCGCCCGCCATAGAATATATAAATATAAATATAAATATCATATTCACATAAACGGCCTGGACAAAAGGTGGTGACGCGCCCTGCGGCGCAAGGACGGAGGTACAGGATTTGGAGGATTGGGGAGGGGGCTCCGTACTTGAGGCTAAGTGGTGGAGGCGTGTCGGGAGAAGACGAAGGCCGAGGGGGCTGAGCAAGCGCCAGGTGCAGGGCAAACGGTGTATTCTTCACTACTACGTGAACATTTTTTTGCAAGCCATTGCGGGATACTCGCTCAACAACAGACGAAGTTTGTCTAACAAGAGCGAGTTGTGGTCCCTCCAGGGCAGAAACCCCCGCCATCGCTCGGAGGTCCTCTTCGAGGCCGAGGCCACTGGCGGAAGGCCCTCCTCCCGGGCCAGGCACAATGCCAGGCGGAAAATACTGGAGCATAGAGGTATTACACGCTAGCCGGCCTCACAGCCTTTGCCAAGCCTCCTGTACCACAGCTTAAATTGCACTCTTTAGTGCAGCTGCCTTGGCATTGTCGGCGCCGAGAAAGTCAGGCGCCTTTTCCTGCCCGAAACCAGGAACAGAAGTGAAAGAATGCTGAGTAGGCTTCTCATCAGCTATGAAAAAAAGTTTCTTTTTTGTTTTTTTTTTTCATTTTGGGAACAGAAAAAATAAAATAAAAAATCAAAATAGATTCGCATGGCGAGTTTGGCCGCCATCAGTGCGGAGCTCCGTGAGTGGAAGAGGAAGGAGTATGAAACTTGAATGGTGCATTTTTTTTAGTTTCGTCCTCACACCGAGTGTAGGCGATATGAAACGAGCCCAGAGGAACAGGAGCTATTAAAGCGATGCCGGGCAAGGGAAAGCAACTTGCAATCAATCGGTTCACTGAGCGGACTTGGCCTTGGCTTGCTTTTGTGTACGTTCCTCCAGGCAAACTCAATTGCCTCTTGATTAAACGCCTCGCGTACCACAGTCGCTACAGGTAGCCCCGTTTGTCGTGCTCTCCGTCTCGATCGTGTTAACGGTGCTGCGCGAGGGTTGGGAATTTTCGGTACCGGGCCGTTGTGCTTGCCTCCCTTCTTGCGCCTTTTGTCGTAACCCGGCGTAGCACAGTTCCGCTGGTGGCAGGGTCTGCGCTGGGTAACCATAAGGCACAGAGCGATTGTCTCAAGCTTTTGTTGCCTTTGCAAACTCCCTTGGGACACAAAGCCCGCCTTTTGTACGTTCTTGTAGGCAATGAGGGCGGGTTACGATGCCGAGATCAATGTCTCTAACGCGACTGAGTGATCAATGGCGCTATAGGCTGCATAAACACGACCCGCGCTCACCTCTTGCCCGCCGGTACCCCTTGGAAGAAGGAAGCGAGTTGGATGAAAGCGAAGTTGTTATGTTGGACTACACCGATGCCTTGTCTTCACCATCATCGCCACCTTCTTGGTCGCAGTCTCGTGGAACCCACGACCGCGGCTCAGTGGTGGTATCTTCGGCAGCGAGAGCAGAACATGCAGGGAGAAGAGAAGGACGATATCGAGACGATACAGAGGAAGACCTACGGAGTGCCAACCGTAGGGTGCCGTCTTCCTCGACGTCCACGACAGAGCTGCGCAGAGCTCAGTATAGGCGCGCGCAACAGCGCCGGAAACTAGCGGAGGGGAGCGATAATCGGGAGGACGAAGAATCCACCAACAATGATTACTGGGAAGGAGGGAACCCTATTTCATCGGGCGCTCTTCCATTGCCACTAGCACATACCCACGTGCGTGGCCCTGTTCTTCGCTTCCTTTGTGTATTACGCGGCTCATTTAGGCTCATTCGCCACCACAGGGCGAACGCGACCAGACAGAGGCATCATCAGCCGAGGCAATCAGGCGGCGCAATGCCAAAGCTGCTCTACAAAGGAAAAGGGCAGCGCAAGCGAACCGGTACGCAGCAGTGGATATCAATGAGGAAGAAACGCGTACACGCGGAGAATGGTGAACAAAAAAAAGCCCCTTTTCGGAGGTGCATTGACTGTCCGCAAACACACAATAAACAGCAGCAGCAGCACGAACCGGACAAGCGGTTGTGTGCTGACGCAGTGTGCACGCCGGTTTCCGACTTGGGCCATGTTAAAGGGTGTTACCAAACAGAACGGAGAGCGATTTTTCCTCATGGATACGGCGAATAGCCCTTGCAAGGAGCGGGGCAATCGAGAGAACGCGAAGTTTGCTGCAGCGGGCGACGTTGTGTTCCTGAGGAATCGAATCAGTGACATAAACCTCGGTCAGGCATGATGCATTCAGACGGTCCATGGCGGCCCCGGAGAAGACGCCGTGCGTGGCACAAGCTATCACGTCAGTCGCGCCGTTATCCCTGAGAAGTTCGGCAGCCTTGCACAAGGTTCCCGCGGTGTCGATGATATCGTCGACAATAACGCACTTCTTGCCATCGACGGAACCCACAATCTGCATGGAGTCGACCACGTTGGCCTGCGCACGCCGCTTAAGAATTGTTGCCACGTTTTCGGCGTGGAGCTTATCCGCTACTCGCCGCGCTCGCAGCACGCCACCAGCATCAGGCGACACGATAACAACGTCGGTGGGATCCTTATACTTTTCCTTGAGCGTATCAATAAATTCGCCCTCAGCGAACAGATTGTCTACTGGCGTGTGATGGAAGAAACCCTGAATCTGCCCGCAGTGAAGGTCCACAGTCACCACACGATCCGCTCCTGTATCGATGTGCACAGCAGTCACTATTTTAAGCTGTACACCTGGGGGATTGTGTGTGGGGGGGACACTACCCATGGCCTCAATGAGCTGAGCAACTGCGCTAGCGGAGATAGGGACTCGAGGTCTGGTCTTACGGTCCTGGCGAGCGTAACCATAGTAGGGAATGACAGCCGTAATTCGCTTGGCGGACGAGAGCTTGATGGTCTGCAGGAGCAGCAGGAGCTCCATAAGGTTGTCGTTTACAGGAGGCGAAGTCCCTTGTATGACAAACACATCCGCTCCTCGAATGTTCTCCTTAATTTGCATGTTGATCTCGCCATCAGCAAATTTTCCAACCTCACAGTCGCAGAGACGAACTCCGAGAGCCTCAGAAATGTCCTTGCCAAGCTTTGGGTTGGCATTACCCATAAGCGCCTTAATCACGTAGCCAGAAGCCTCATCATCCCCCGTGCGTTCCATTCTTCGCCGCGCAGTAGACCAAGCCGCAAAAAGCCCGGATTTCTTGCAGAAGAAAACCGGTTTTCAGGAATCTCGGTGGTCAGGGATCGGGAGGAGCACAAAAACTGCACAAGAGTTGAGTACTGCGTTGTTTCGTGCGCTTTCCTGGAGGCAGTTGGTACCACAGAAGACGACCTCCCCCCCCCAACAAAAACTATCAAACAAAATAATATTCTCCCGATCTTGAGTTATCATGGAAGTGGAAGAAACGAGGCCAGACGACAAAACAATAGACCAAAGCACATCAACAACAAAAGCTAGCATCTCTTGGCCCGATAGACCTGCCGATGAGAAGAACTCCACCCAAAAAGCCGCCAACAACAGGGGCAGTACAGAGGAGACCGAAGATTGGAGTTCGGACTCAGCCAGCACAACGTCGTCGTCGTCTACGTCTTCACGACGCTTGAGTTCGTCAACGTCCCACTTGTCCAGTTCTAGCTCACACCATCGCGAAAACGGGGAAAGTGCACTGGATCACCATACGGACGCGAGCACTGCGAAAACTGCAGTACAACGAGAAAAGAAAGGCAAACCATCGAATGACGACTCTGAGGGTAGCGGCAGCTGGGTCATTTTGGGTCAGTTGGGAGCTAAGCCACGAAAGGAAGCATTTGGGGATGACAAGGAGTCACGACGGCTATACAAACATGCCAAAAGGGAGTGGGACGAGCGCAAGCGCACACTTATTGATTCGCTCAGTCCTGATGAAATACGCGAATACAAAAAGGAAAAGAAGGAGCTCACCGAAAAAGAGCGACTTGAACGGAAGCGCGAGCGTGATGAGCGCCGTCGTCTCGTCAAGGAGAAAAAGAAGGTCCCGTACTCTTGCCTTCTTCTTAGCCTTGTTGAAGCGAACTGAATCCACTACTACATCACAGCTCTACAAAAAGCCGAAGATAGGAAAGCTTGTCACACAGGAAACCAAAAGCTACGAGCTCGTATGCGACATGCTCCTTGGCATTCGTGTCACCGTCTCCAAGGTGTCAGCTCGGCCTCTTAAGGGCAACACCGTCAAAGACTCAGACTTTCGCGTACCATCACCCCCTCAACAACAACAACAACAACAACAACAAAAAACAAAACAAAACAAAACAAAATCTAAGTGCTGCTTTGTCGTCGTCGTTGGAATGCAATGCAGAGGGTGCACAATCTGCGCTTTCCCTCTACGGGTTCTACCAACGGAATCATTCCAACTCCGGCACACTCGCAAAGGTGCGCCCCTTCCACTACCTTCCCCTACACGAGCCTCCCGTATAACGTTTTTATTTTATTATTATTATTATTATTATTATTTTTATACACAATAATCATCATCATCATCATCATCAACAACAACAACCACCAAAAAGGGACTTTTCCTTCCGCGACTATGCCCCCGTGGTGTTCCGCCGCCTTAGAGAGCATTTTGGCATCGAGGCAGACGATTATCTCGTACCTCTTCCCCTGTTGGCATTTGTTTGGGGAGGGGGAAGGGGGGGGGGAGGAAGGGGCCATTCACCACAATCGACTAAGCGATCGCGCAGATTTCGTTGACGGGCGATTATATTCTATCGGAGCTCATCTCACCGGGTCAAAGCGGGCAGTTTTTCTACTTTTCCTACGATCTTCGTTTCATGTTAAAAACCATCACCCGGGGCGAGGCCAAATTCCTGAAGGCCATATTGCCCAGCTACTACAACGTACGTTCCGCAAATTATTGGGCCCTTAAAACTACCCGATAAACGCGAAATTTCGCGAGTACGGCTGGTCACACGCGGCTCACAAGAGTTTCCTCAGCATATTATCCAGAATCCCAACACGCTGATCACGCGCTTCTTTGGGTTTCATCGAGTAGCACCGC
This sequence comes from Acanthamoeba culbertsoni, assembly GCA_000826265.1. Lineage (NCBI taxonomy): Eukaryota > Discosea > Longamoebia > Acanthamoebidae > Acanthamoeba > Acanthamoeba culbertsoni. Next base: position 12,764 of record CDFF01072403.1, on the reverse strand, counting down.
ACCGCGACCGAAAGCACTACTTCGTCGTTATGGGCAATATATTTGCCCAAAATCTTGAGGTGACTCCCCCCACCAACGCCCTTGATTTTTTTTAACAATTAATGTATGCTGATGGCCCACCGTCGCAGCTCCATTACAGATTCGACCTCAAGGGTTCCACCGTCGGGCGCGTCACTAGCCCGGAAAAGGTCTCTAGCAGCACTCATTCCCGTCCTTCTCCACCCACCCACCCACCCACACACCGCTTTTCATTAATTGGCTATGACCGGCGCATGCGTGCAGATCAAGAATGATCCCAATGTGGTGATGAAAGACCAAGATTTCGATCGCCTTCGTAAAACGATCGCGCTCGGTCCTGAGAAGAGAAAGATCTTTGTGGACCAAGTGGAGAAGGACGTGGCTCTGCTAGAGCACCTGGGCATCATGGACTACTCGTTGCTGGTGGGCATTCACGACCGCCGCCGCCTCCAAAAGGTTTGTCCGGGGCAGGTGGTGACCCGGAGTTGATCGGGGGGGGGGAGGAGGAACGAATTGGGAGTTTTCTTTTTTCGCCTTCATTTGCGGGCACACTCACTGTATGATCTACGCACTCATCGCTACGATCCAGGGTCGTTCGCTGTCCATGGTGTACTTACCCAAGGCTGTGGATGATGAACAACTCGCCACCGCAAAGGGGTTCAATGCAGACACTGAAAGCGATTCGTCTGATTATGAGTCTGACGAAGAGAAGCTGGAACAGTACGTTCTTCTCTCGCTCGTGCCTCATCATGTTGAGGCCCTGGGCAATCGAAACGAAGGAGAAGGCGCAGTTCTGAATTATGCCCTTTGCCTTTTGTTTCTTCAGGCACCACGTTACGGTATTCACGCAAGATCAGGGCGGCATTCAGTCGAGCGATGAGGATGACCAAGGCACGGACTACATCTACTTCTTGGGCATTATCGATATCCTTCAGCCTTTCAACCTTCGCAAACGCGCCGAGCATGGCTTCAAGAGCTTTCGCTTCGACGGAGTGCGTGGCTTTGCTTTATGCATACGCTCACACAGCGGCGCTGAAATACCGCTGCCGCTATGACTGACATGAATGACATGAATGTCTGTGGGGTGTGTGTGTGTGACGTGCTGGTGGATGAACGCGGCAGGATCAAATATCCGCTGTAAACCCGAGGCTCTATGCCAGGCGCTTCAAAAACTACATCTTCGCGAGGGTCAGACAGCCAGAAACTCCGCAGACTCCCCGCGAGGTCATTGGCCTTCCCCCGCGAATCGCTGAAGGCACGGACAATAATAGCGGTATACCGGCCACGCCTTCGCACAAACGTGTCCACCTTGCCTCGCGGCTCATCTCCCAATTCATTGTTCTGTGTATATCTTCTTACATTACCGTGACCTGGTGCAGAGCAAGTGGCGCTCAGTTTGTCTGCAAAGATCGCGGAGGAGAACCACGAGAAGGAAGAGGAAAGTCCAAAGCCAGCTACTCAGCAAACCCCGCACGAGCAGACGAGCGGCCAAGCTGCTGACAAAAATTCGCATGTGCCTGGCGAAAGCGAGACCGCTTACTCTAAGGTCTCGGGCGACAAGCAAACGAAGGCCAAAAAGAAGGACAAGAAGAAAAAGAAAACGAAGAGCATCGATCGCGCGCAGGGCAGTGCTAAATGCACAGACCACGAAACGGGATCCAGCGCGGGCAGCGACGTCACGAGCACGAGCCAGGATGGAGGAGGTGCGCGCTTCTTAATTGTGTAACTCTCCGTTTGACGTCGTGTCGTGACCCTCTCCCTCCCAAAAAAAGCAGAGCGGGAGAGTTCCCCTCGAGTGGGCAATGCGGGACTGGTGCCTAAACAGCTCAAGGTAGAAAAAAAGCGTCAAAAACTCGCGGCCAAGGGTAAGGCGGTTCAAGGCAAAAACGATGTGATAACAGGCGAGAGTGGGAGCGCTGGGACAGCAAAGGGCGGTAAGAAAAGGAACAAGACATCCACCAGCCAGACCACCCCTGCCACAAGCCTTTCTGTGTAAAGCTTCAGAAAAATTTCTGTTGGGAATGCCCAGAAAAAACCATCTTTTATGTCCGGAAAAAGCTCAGAAAATGATGACATAAATAGCTGGGCTTCTCCCCTTTTCTTTCTTTACCATCCTTTGACTCTGTACGTCCCCCCTGTCCTTTCGCACTCCTCATCCGTGCAGGCGCCGTGGCTCACTTGTTCGTTACCACACTCAATGCAGTACCGATCCTTAAATCCATCAGAGGAACCTTTGAACGAACAACATGTCCAAGGGCGGCGGTAAGTTCCAGAGGAAGAAGGAGTACTTCTCCAAGCTCTCCAACCTCCTTGTCGACTACAAGAAGGTGCTCATCGTGACTGCCAACAACGTCGGTTCCAACCAGCTTCAAAGGGTTAGGCAGGAGCTGCGCGGCAAGGCTACACTCCTCATGGGCAAGAATGTAAAGCTCATCATCAGGCCTTACTCCACTACTGCCTCTTAACTTACTCGTGGTTATCTTGCAGACCATGATCAGGAAGTGCATCAGGGATAACATCGACAAGAACCCGGCTCTCGAAGCTCTCCTCCCCCACGTCAAGGGCAACGTTGGTTTCGTCTTCACCAATGGTGATCTGTCTGATATAAGGACGCGGATCGGTTCCATCAAGGTGAAAGCGGGCGCCAAAGCTGGCGCTATCTCTCCTTGCGATGTCATCGTCCCAGCTGGTCCTACCGGTCAGGATCCCGCGAAGACCTCGTTCTTCCAGGCTCTCACGATCTCCACTCGTATTTCCAAGGGTGTGATTGAAATCGTTAACGATGTACACCTCGTCAAGGAGGGTGCAAAGGTCTCGGCTTCGCAGTCCGCTCTCCTTCAGATGTTGAACATTCAGCCCTTCGAGTACGCCTTGGCCGTCAAGACTGTGTACGACGATGGTTCTGTTTACCCGGTGTCTCTGCTCGATATCACCGACGACGACATTATCCAGAGGTTCCGCAACGGTGTTGCGAACGTGGCCGCCATCTCTCTCCGCATCGGCTATCCCACCGTGGCATCAGTGCCCTACGCTCTCACAAGCAGCTTCCGCAACATGCTTTCCGTCTCGCTTGCCACTGGATACACCTTCCCCCAGGCTGAGAAGCTTAAGGAGCTGCTTTCGAACCCGGAGGCGTTCGCTGCTGCTCTGGCAGCCGCCGCTCCCGCTGCTGCTCCTGCTGCCTCGACCTCTACCTCAGCCGCCGCGCCCGCTGCTGCGGCCAAGGTGGAGGTGGAAGAGGAGGAGGAGGACATGGACGCCGGTGGTCTCTTCGGTGGCGATGATGAGTACTAAGCTGGAGTTGTGCTCCGACAGAGTTCTCCTTTCTTGTGTGGTTTTCACGGATAAAGGGAGGCTCGTTGTGTTAGTTGCATTTTTTCTTTGTTAGTCCTTGAGCGAAACTCTTCATATCCACCTCGCGTCGACAACAGGCCTAGGTTCCACGTATCGCTTGCGTATGAGCGGTCTCACGTCCTCTGCGCGGGCGAGGTCGCGAAGGAAGGGCAAAAGGTTGAGGAGGTGGTTGTCCGATTTCTCGCCGAACCAGGACTCGATCGGCACGCCGTTATCCAGGTGGTAGGCAAAGGCCAAGGGAGAGTTATCCACAATTATTGTCTGGCATTAATTAAGCCAGCGTAGCGGAATAAGCAAAAGAAAAAAAAATTGGTAGAAGGAGGAAAGGAGGGGGAGGGGAAGGGATTACTCGTTGCAGGTCTCGACCAAGCATCCCGAGATCCTTTACGTAGTTGCCCTCCACAACTACGCAAGCATCACGGTAGAGGCGGTGGCGGATGTGGCGGTCGGTGTCGAGCATGTCAAGAAGCCTGCCTGCATAGGCTTCTTGCGAGGCAGTGAAAACGACGAGCTGGCAGAGATGCGGGAGGGATGTGAACATTAATTCTCCATCCACTCCACTAGCCCTTGACAAGCTGACTGCGTGGAGTACCTCGAACCACTTGGCCACCTCGGCAAGGAACTGGTGCATATTGGGCCGTACACGCACAAAGACATTGTACGTAGTACTGTCTAATGTCACCGAAAAGACGTGGTCTTGTGTGTGTGTGTGTGTGTTTATCCCCGCACAAACTCATGCGTCAGTATCTGGCGAGCGTAACAAATTGAAGGGAGGGAGAGATACCCGGAGGGGGGGAACCAGGCGGAGGAGGCTCTATCGTAGAGTGAACCAGCGTTTCATCGAGATCCAGAACCAGAGTCGGCCTCTGAATATAGTTGTGGGCTTGAGTGAGGAGACCGCGAGAGCGGTGAGAATACTTGGTATTTGTATGAAGGCGTACCGCGTGGTTGACAGGAGGTAAGAGGATGCGATCATCCAGCGGCACGCTGGAGCGTGGCGGCAGATAGCGAATGTACTCGTACGGATCGTAGCACTGCCCGTACTGCTTCGCTTCGCAGTTCGCGGGCGCTGTGAAAACACCAGCAACAAAGAAGAATGTTTCAACGTAATTATCATCCTTGTTTATTTATTATTCTCGTTGCCGGAGGAGTATGCACCTGCACCCACGCTTGTGATGATGGCCGAGGCAGCAACGCCATTGCCCTCGTCCACGCATTCGTTGAGATGATCCTCTGAACTCTGCGCTTCAGGCAGGTCGGGGTCGTCGTAGTGGCGGTGATGTGTGGATGGATGGTTGGGCGTGGCCTGCGCCTCGTCCTCGTTTTCAATATCATCATGCTTGTCATTGTTGGGAACCGAGCTACCCATGGTGCCTGTATCATCCGTCTGAAAAACGGAGTGAGCGGTACAGAAACGACGCGTCGAGAAAGAAGGCGCACAGCAGTTATGAACACCCCCCCCCTCCCCACGATGGCGAGATGTGCTTGGATAAATGGGATGGATATGGCTATTGGGGGGGGGGGAAGGACGGGGAGGTGAGCAGTCGTACCCGTCCCCCAGAGCCCTTCTCTTTTGCTGAGGTCGTGATAGCGGTGGTTGTCGTAGTCAATGCAGCAGCAGCAGCGCATGGGCCATCCGCGTTGTCACCTTCGATGGCGGCGTCCAGGATGCGCACACATAACACAGCACTCTATCTCACTCACCTCGATCATTCATGGGGGAGGGGAAGGCGCACACTACCTTGTAGCTGGCTCTCCGGCTCGCAGCCGCCAGGGCGAGCTCGCGCCCCACTGGCGCTTCGTTTGGTAATATGCGTCGTTGCGACTCCGGCCTCCCTGGCCCTACAGTAACCACAAGCAGCAGCAGCAGCAGCAGCGACAACAAGAGGCGTGTGGGCGCGCGGGGGGGGGCATCGAAAATGATTATCTCTTCCACTACTTCTTCTTCTTCTTCTTGCTGCTGCTGCTACATGTGTAGGAGTGAGCGGAAGGACTTACTGAGGCACGGAGAGAGTTGCCGCCCATGCGTTGTGATCCGTGTCATCGTGGTCCCTGCGACCCGGCGTAGAGGACGCAAACTCTAGACGACGCTGGGGAGTCGAGCCAACCACTATGCAGGATGCAGCCGTCAAGTGGCAGCGAACTGAGTGTGAGTCTGACTGCCAAGAAAGGGCAAGACACTCAAGTGGAGTCACCTTGGCCAGACGAGAGTTGTGACAGAGAGTTGGTGCGCTTGTGTCGTCTTCGTCGTTGGTGTACCTCTTTAGAGTGGGTCCTCAGCAAGGAGGGCGTTGTATCTATTTTGTGCCTTTTTCGGGGTTCATCTACTGTTTCCTCTTCAGTTTCCTTGTGGATTGCAATTAGTCAGGGGGATTCTAGAAAGGCATTTCATGAGGACATGCTACCCGAATGGGTCGAAACAAGCTGCGGATGAATCGCATCAGCGAAGGCGAATTCTCTGGATCGGAGTTGCCCGCGAGGGACACCGCGGTTGGGGCTGGGGGCGAATCCGAAATCTTGCGTTTTCCCTTTTGCATGGGTCAACTGCCAGGCATCAAGGGATTTTTTTTTTCACGGGTCTGATTATTTCACCAACAAGGTAGAGGTCAATTTTTCCTCATTTTTTCCTTTCATGCTCTGCTGACGTCACGCCCGGGAAAAGAGGAAAGAGAGTTCGACCGAACCGGGAAAAGAAAAAAAAGAGTCTCCAGACATAGAAACGGCGCTGGAACGTTCAGGGTTGGATTCAAGCCAACGTCGCCAAGCGATCCTCGCGGTAGCAGATCTGGCACTATCCCTAGTGGAAACAATACTGTTCAACAATGTTCGGGCAGTTCAACTCCCGTTCTGCCAGGGGTACCGGCAACACTGATCAGCCGAACAGTTCAACATCTTCTCCTGTAAGCAGGTTGTCTCTTTGGGAGCAAAGACATACCACCTCAAGCTGGCTTCCAGGCCTGCATGCAGCTCGGGCCGCTCCACCCTCTTCCACGTCTGTGCCACCTATTTCGTCTGCTCCACCACAACCCCGTATGGCTGAGCAACCAGTGCTGATGGACCTCATAATTGAGGACTACCTGCCCTCCTCGACGCAGCACAAAGGCTTTTCTCCGTCCAAAGAAAAGGAGGACAAGCCCAGAAGACTTCTTTCCCCCGGCGAGCTCTCTGGCAGTGAGCTTGAGGGTCCCCAAGACGGTCCCTCGGGGGTAGGCCCACCGTCGCCTTGCCCCACCGGCACCTGCACTGGCACGCGCGCATCATCGAGCACCACCACCAGCACAACTACGACCGCGAGGTGGTCGCACGTTGGCCGCAGCAGCCTGCCGAGCGGGCCGCCAATTGGCGCCACGGGGACAGTTCGCGACCGAAGCAGCTTCATGCAACGGATGAGAGGGTGGAAGCGCGAGTTGTGGGATGCTCTAACGTCGGTAGACCGTCATGTAAAGAAAAAAGCGGAAGAGGATCATCGTGAGCTGTCAGACGGCGAGAAGAAGCACTCGGTGAGGGAGTTCAAGCAGAGTTACATGCCCACGCGCGAGGCCGCACGCGCTGTGCTCGACCCGCGCTATGCAGGCCAGTGTCTGGGCACCGACATGAACAAGCTTGCCTGTGAGGGCCTCCTGTCTGAAGCCCCGACAGTCCTCAAGGTTCGAGAAACACCTCGTCATCGTCATCGTCATCGTCTTTATCCCATCTAGCGCGTGTGATCACATTGGTCATGGCGTTGCGTTGTATCGCACTCAATAGAACAACTCAGCAGTTGTCCCGCATATAGATATATACTTATATTATTATTATTATTATTATTATTAATATTAATATTAATATTATAGGTCAGATATGAAATATTACGAATGATATTACACATCACATAGGAGACGACATGACACTAACACTGTACTTTGTGCGGCAGGCGGCAGTGGATGCAGTGCCTCAGAAGCTGGAGGAGGTCATTGCGCTATCGTCCAACCTACTGGACGAACTTATCGAACAGGCCAAGCGGGAGAACGCCTCTGGCGATCCTCAGCAGGGGGTGCGGCTACACAAGTTTCTTGAATTCTACAAAGGATACAAGGAGCGCTCTTTGCGCACTCGCATGCAGCGTCTTAAGTCACGCATCCAAGCTGAAGCTGCCACTCTAGTCCAAGAGGCCTGTAGCGAGGCTCTCTCCAGGGAGGTACCGCTACAGTGCCGCACATTGACCCACCCCTCCCCCCCCAAAACCCCAAACCCCAAATACCACATATCCCTCCCCCCCTCCCCTCCCCCCCAATGCACGTTGGCCCCTTCGCCTTGTTTCGGCCGTGTCTCACTTCGTCCATGTCTGGTCGATGATAGGTGCTGCGACCAGCCGAGCAGTCCAGGCCGGCGTCGGTGGTGGGCTACCACCAGTTACTCGACTCGTCTCTCCCGCGCGTGCCCCTCGCTGCCGCCCAGGCCATACAGGCCCGCGTGTCCGATCTGGTCGGGCGCGCTTTGGCCGAGGTTCTCTCTCTCTGTTCTCTGCTCTCTCTGCTCTCTCTCTCTCTCTCTCTCTCTCTCTCTCTCCGCTCTCTCCATCCTTTCGCCTCTTGTTCCGTCCCATCCTCTCAACCAGCTTGATGAATTGCTTTAGGTGGACGAGATACAAGCAGAAATCCTCCCCCCCATGCCCGATGCCTATGCTTCGCTCGCGAGCAAACTGCGCAAGATGGTGATCGAAGACGAGCCGCACACCAAGAAACCGAGAACCGAGGTGATAGACTTGACTCGCGAGGCTGATGTCATGGAGGGGTCCCCAGCTGCGGGAGGCCTGAGCGACCCCATGGGCGACGAGGCGGAGGCGGAGACCGATATTGGTGTGGCGGATGCGCGCAGGCCGGCCCAGTTTGTGCGTCGCGTGTCCACTCTTGTGGACCTGTGCATAGGTGCGTGCACCCCCGCCCTCACAGTGCTGCTTCGGGTGAAGGAAATCCCAGGAGATGCCGCGGTTCCTCACCACCACTCTTCCCCCCCCCTCGACACGCGTGCTGGTGGTGTGCGGCGGATGCTTGCCCAATAGGCACATGTGCCCATTACGTGGACTACCTGCCTGACATGCCAGACGGATGTTTCCCCGAAGACCTGCTGCAGCGCATGTTCACGCTTCTCATCGAAAGAGGAGTTCTTAGTGAGGGCAGCCTGCAACGTCTCCTGTCCTCCTCGATGACTGCGCTCAGCCTCCGCGGCTGGAAGCAGCTCAGCCCTATGTCATGCGTCACCATTGCACGGCGATCGCCTTTCCTTCGTAGGCTCGACCTCTCGGGTGAGTCACCTTTTCCCGATTGGCTGCGCGTTACCTCGTTTCCGCACTTCGAAGCGGTCCTCACCTTAGGCTGCTCCCTCCCTCCCTCCCTCCCTC
>CDFF01072402.1:5299-17439 GCA_000826265.1 Acanthamoeba culbertsoni | reverse complement strand
TTACTTTTTCATATTTATCCCTCGCTGGTGTGGAGTTATATCAACTCCACACCAAGCAGATTTTCCTGGGAATTCCCTGCATTCCACTTATACCCCTGCAGAGGGGAATTCCTTCCAATCGGCTACTACCACGATCTCCCCCGATCTTGACTCCTTAGGCACGCAACACTTGATGCCTGCTGCTTAGCTCTCTCGCTCGGAGTTCCTAAATCCCTTGAAGGGGGCGTGCGCCCTCTTAAAGGGGGCGCCCGCCCCCAGCCTGATCCTTGCACTCTAACATTAGGCTGACCCCGTTGGGCTAATGGTCAGGACAAACGGAGTTTGTCAGGGTCTTCTCCTGGGTAGTCGTTAAAAGGTATAAAAGATTGCCTGAAATAAAGGACTCTTTCCTCATACTCATGCCTAGAGACTCCACACCTAGTATCATGTGCACTTTCCACTTCACACTTCACACTTTCCACTTTACTGTGAGAGCGCCAGGCTCTCAGCAGGAATTCCCTGCGCCCCGCGCCCCCTGGGCGAGCCCCCAGATTTCCGGGGGAAATCTGCAGGGCGAATTTCGGACTCTAGATTCGAAGAAAGACGACTCTGATGGCAGTTAGAATAACAGCCAGGGACCAACGGTCCCCTAGCTGTTAGTTGTAGGTATAAAAGGGCTGATTTGCTCACAATAAAGGACTTTTTCCCCAGACAGCTCTTAATACCCCCTGACTAAGACAAAACCGTCCCGGTTTTTGTCACAGCCCTTGGCTGTTGAGGTAGCAGGCCTTGAGTTCGTCCATGTGGAGATCACCTTCTGGTACCCAGCTATCATCATGCACAGTGTACCCTTTTCACCAAACTTGGAATTCTCGCCCAGCCTCGAGATTGTGATGATTGATGATATCTTTGATCTCGTACTCGTCTTTGTCTTCTTCGACATGGATGTGAGAGTCTTCCTTTGTGATCTTGACCTTGGGATCCTCCTTGATCGGTCTCAGTCGTCCACTAGATCCAGAAATGTAGTGTTTGGTCCTCTCGATGTTGAGCTTGAATTTTCCTCCCTTGCCATCATTGAGCAGAACGGTCTGTGCACTTGGCTGATCGATCACGGCGTAGGGTCCTTTCCATTTCTTGGCTAACTTCCTTGCCTGTCCCTTTGTGGGTATGCGGATCATCACTTGATCACTGGGCGCGTAGATTGGATTGCGCTTCGATTCATGGTTCTCTTTCGTCTCTGTCCTTGCAGCTTGAAGTTTGACTTTGACTTCGTCTTGGATGATTTCTTGGGCTTTCCTGAGCTCGGAAATCCACTTGTCAGTGCTTGATTTCGTTGATTCCTCCCATTGAACGTCAATTAACAGGGGCGCAGGGCAACCAAGGAGTACTTCGTAGGGGCTTCTCTTGGTTGACTTCTGGGAGCTTGATCTGTAGGTGTATAACAATAAAGGTAGAAATGTGTCCCAATTGTCCTGTTTGCTGTTTGCGTAGCAGGATATCATTCCCTTGAGTGTCCTGTTGAATTGCTCCACCTGTCCATTTGTCTGCATATGTCCTGGAGTCAAGTAGGATCGCTTGATGCTGAGTTGCCTGGCTAACTCTTGATGAAGGGTTGCCATGAACTTGCTTCCCTGATCGCTGATGATTTTTCTGGGAGGTCCCCATCTCCCTATCGGTTCGATTATTGCTTTGGCCACAGTTTTCACAGTCAAATCCGGGATCGTGTAAACTTCTGGCCATTTCGAGAAAAGATCTTGCATCACCACAGCGTAGGTGTTTCCTCTTTTCGACTTGGGTAATGGTCCTATGAGATCGATTCCAACAGTGTCCCATGGACTCTCGGCGATGATCGGTTTTAAAGGCCCAGCCATCAGTCCACTCGCGCCTTGATGCTCCTGGCATTGCAGGCACAATTTGACCCAATGGTCGATGTCTCTCCACATCAATGGCCACCAGTAATTTGATACCATTTTCTGGTAGATTTTGTCTCTACCAAGATGTCCACCGATCAGCGAATCATGATGGATCTTCATCAATTCTTCCCGTATTGATCTCGGTACGATCCACTGTAGCATCACATTTTGCTTGCGTTCTCCATCCTTCTTCAATTTCGAAGTCAGCCAATATGTTCTGTAGACTTGTCTCTCATCCACTACGATTTGTTCTAGGAGAGCTTGTTGTCACGCGTTCCTCCCCCTTCCAGCGTCGTCATCGCCCTCGATGGCACGTAGAATCCATTCGAATTTGGGGTCCTTGTACAGCTTGTCATAATTCGGTTCTGGCACAGCACTGATAGCGGTCAGCTGTCCATCGTCACTTGCGCCTGCATTCTTCATCTGATTGTCTGCAAATGGTTCCCTTGACAAGGCGTTGCCATTTGAATGCACTTGTCCTGCGCGATGAGTGATTTTGATTGGAAAAAATTCCTGGATCCTCGTGATCCATCTGGCAATCTTTCCCGTGGGCTCCTTCTGATCAAAGAGCCATTGGAGCGCAGCATGGTCTGACTTGACCTTGAAGTCGCTCCCTAGTAGCAGATGTCTCCATTTTTCTAGAAAATAGATGATCGCATACACTTCGCGCTCAGTTGCGGACCAGTTTGACTCAGTCTTGCTCAGATACTTGCTCTCGTAGGCAATCACATGCCAATTCTTCCCGTCCTCTGATTGCTTGAGGCACACTCCTATCACGTAGAGACTTGCATCGCAGCACACTCAGTACGGTCTTTTGAAATTGGGGTAACATAATGTTGGCACGCTGATCAGAGATTCCTTGATTCGATTGAAGGCTTCCTGCTGATTGGCTCCCCATTCCCACTTCTCTTTGTCGCCTGTCATCTTTGACAGGGGTCTGGCAATCTTCACAAAGTCTTTCATGAATTGATGGTAGTAGCTCGCAAGTCCAAGGAAGCTATGCAGAGTTGTCTTATCCCTAGGCACTCTGACTTCCTTCACCACTCGAATCTTCTTGGGGTCGGTACTCACTCCTTTGCTACTGATGATGTGCCCGAGGTATTCCATCATACTCGGCACGAAGTCGCATTTGTCAATCTTGACAAATAAATTCCTCTTGCAGATACGCTTGAACATTTTGCGTAGATGACGAAGATGATCCTTGAAAGTCTCACTATAGACAAGTAGGTCATCCATATGGACCCAGGCCCAGTCACCACCTTGATGTGGCTGCGCGGTCGTCTGCTTCGTGTCCATGCAATGGGAACTTCACACCACTCCTTGGCACTTGAGTCCCAGCATCCTCATCCATCTCCTCTTCAAGATCTTCCATCCTGGAGCTTCCTTCCTCATCATTGGAGTTGATCTCAGGAGCCTTGCCCTTCTTTGTGGTCGTTGCAGGATCTTTCTTTCTCACTGTGGTCTGCTTGGCTCCAGCCATCCTTGCAGCATCATCCTCCAGTATCATTGAAACTCCCCTCTTATCACTGCTCATCTCCCTGTTTGTTTGGATCGTCTAATATGTTGCAGTAATGAAGACGATCCTGCCGTTGTTGCCAAAATGTTGTAGTTAGGGTAATCTGGGCAGTGGAGACCCCAAGAATGAGGGAGTTTAAGTGTGGGTAAAATCTCCTTTATTCAATAAATGTTTGGGTATTTATACCCAGGCCTTAGCCGTTACTGGCTAACTGTTTAACAGTCATATATTCGTTATTTCCGTTATTTAACTGTAATTCTTGATCTGGGGAATTCCTGATCTGGGGAAGTGGCACTTTTTTTTTTTGAAAATGGTGTTTACATGAGATCAAGTTCATCCAGGAGAATCCAGCGCCAGTCAGCTTATGAGCAAGGAAAGCTTCAGTCACTACACAGGAGTTGATCCATCTTCATATGAACAAGCTCATTGAATTGGGACTTACAAGAAAAAGGAGCTCCAAGTAGGTGTCTCTGATTCTCATCATGCTTAAGGAGGAGTCCCATCCAATTAATGCAAAAAACTCCAGGTTCTGCATTGATTATCAAGAATTAAACAAGATAACAAAGCGTGATATATACTCAATGCCCAAACCTAATGATATCCTGAAATGACTTGGACAGGCAAAATATTGATCAAAAATGGATTTCTGCAGCAGATTTTGGCAGATTCCACATATGCAAGCAAGATTGTGGCCTTTATCATAAGGAGAGGACTGTTTGAGCCTACAGTGATGCCTTTCGGTTTAACAAATGCCCTTGCTATGTTTCAAAAGGTTATAGACGAGACAATTGGGAGCACATGAGGCAACTGGGCATGGGTACACATGGACAATTCGCTTATATATAGTGTGACATTCAATGATCTCATTAGACATCTTGAAAATATATTTTAGTGAATCCAAAGCCAAAATATCTTTGTCAAGATGGACAAGAGCAAATTTGCGCCAAGAGAAATGGTGTATCTCAGGCATGTGATTTCAAATGCTGGAATCAAGACTGACCCAGAGAAGATTGAGGTGATTAAGAAGACTGCCATTTTCATCAAATGAAAACTTTATCTATTGCACTGATCGTGGTCAGTCGTCCCTCCTCTTTTCCCATGGTCTCCTTGACCTGGTTATCAGCAAACAGTTCTCTCAATAGCATGTTACCATTCAAACTCACTCGTCCCACACAATGAGTGATCTTGATTGGAAAAAATTCCTGGATCCTCATGAGGATGATCCATTAAGCAATCTTTCCCGCTGGCTTCCTTTGATTGAAGAGCCATTGTAGCACCACATGGTTCGATTTGACCTCAAATCATTTTTAGTCGTCATCTACCACCAAGAAGCAAGCAATGAATCAACTGGGAAAAATTCTTTAGTTTTATGGTAATTTTGTGATAACACTATATTAACATGTCTCATTTCAGGCAGCTGATATATGGTAATTTATTCACAGCCAGAAACTGCCTGTATAAACAAGGACAATCAAAGCAAAGCCTACAACAAGCTGCGAAACCAGATAGCATTATCAACAAGTTTCATAGGAGAGTACATGCCACCTTCTATCCAATTATATATGTATATGTCTGTGATAGTTTTATGAGGCATCAGCAGCACCATTTCTGTGTAACCTGTAAATTGTGTATGCATAGGCGGTTGTTTTACATGGGGTCACTGGACCCTTTTTCCCATGCTATACCTTAACATAGCATATTAACCCCTTTTTGCACACTGCGGCCTGTGTACATGATCATTTCCTTCACCCTAAACTCTTGCTACTCCACCAAGAAACAGGTAGCATGGCTGAAAAACTTCACCAACAGCAATCCTCTTCTGCCTGAGGATGATGTCCAAGCACTTATAAACATTATCAGCAATGGTGAATTGGTATAGCTTATAAACTTGACAAGTTTGTTGATTCTACTAATAACACTCTATCTGCAGGATGGAGTTCTCTTGAATAAACCTAACAAATTGACAAAGCTTGTTTTTGAGAAAAAACTTGACATGCATGCCATTTTGGCCAGTGCATTCATTCTACCATTGCTGAATTTTCTTACTTATTGATGCTCATATCATATGCAGCCATTTAAGCACTCAAACATCCCAATTTTCCACTCCTGGATGCTCCGTTTTCCATCAGATCTCAGGATAAGGAAAGCGACTCAGCTAGTGATAAAGGAAAGTCTAAAGGCAAGTCACATCAAAAATCAAGTGAAGCCATCCGAGAAGCTCCTATTGCTGATCAAAAAGCTCAAGACTCTGATCTCTTCCAACACCATCCAAATAATCTCCTCAGATGCCTCTTTTAATGTGGTGTTATGTGACATTTCCCAGGAGCAGCATGCAAGTGGGACCATGCCAAACTCAGCCAACTCATACGTTTTATGAATAAAGAGAAGGTGTATCATTCTGAATATTTGTTGTTGGAGAGTGTATAATCATCTAATCACTCTGATATGTGTATATGTATGTTTTGGTTTTACTCAGGGAGCTACATGGTGGTGCTGACTACCAACACTGTGGAGCTTACTTCTTTGCTCAACCTGCTTAGCCCCTTGTCACCTGAGTCATGCTATTGTCTGGTCCAGTTGCTTGTTCACACTGTACCTAACATTCAAAGCAAGGACCTCAGTGTGACCAAGAATGGTACAAATCTCCAACCATGTACATATATATGGTTACTTTAAATCAATATTGTTATCATGTATATGTACATGTACATGGTTATCTTATATCCACATTCCAATTGCATACATGTACATGATTCCAATGTTCTCCAAAGACTTCCTCATGCACTCATATTTGCTTATGCATATGCGCTTGCTTCTATATACCTTTCTGCTATTAGCACTCTATGCTGTCTTTGTAGGTCATACTGGAGGCTTTACATTTATATCTATAACTAATGGCTAGGGGACCATTAATCACTGGCCATTATATTAATGACCATTGGAGTCATCTCTCTCAGAATCTTGACTCTGAATTCTGCCTCACAGATTTCCTCTGAAAATCTGGAGGCTTGTCCCAGGGGGCGTGGGATGCAGAATTTATTGAGAGCAGGATGCTCTCACATTCCTTCCAACTTAGCTTGAGGCTGCCCCAGCCTCACTTTTGCCATCCCTGCCTCGTATTTGCAAAGTAGCTGGTCTGTATGGAGATCTTCCTCATTGACCCAGCTGTTGTCCTTTGCTGCGTACCTTGCCTATTGCATGTGGTACTGTTTCCTCCCATTGTGGGTGTGATAGTCCATGATCTCTTTGACCTTGAATTCCTCCTTGGCATCAGGCTTGGAGAATTCTTTCTTGTGAGGTTGGGAATCGGTCCTCAGATCTTCAGATCAGGTCTTGATAAAGGGTTTCACCTTTTCTACATTGAACTTGTTCAACCTTCCTTTTTGATTGTGAAGTTCCACCACTTGAGGTGATAGTTGCCTCACAACTACGAAGGGTCCTTACCACTTCTTGGAAAGCTTCTTCAATCTTCCTTTAGTTGGGAACCTGACTAATACCTTGTCTTCAGGTTCAAACTCACAGGCTTGGAACGTGGTATTGGGAACTTTTTTCCCAATGTGTATTGGTGTTTTTGTGGACTTCTTCCAAGACTTGCTCCTGTGTCTCTTGAAGTTCACAAACCCAGGCCTTCATATCAGCATTGAGGTTGTGATTGTTGACTGGACTTCTTGAAAGGTTGATGAGAGATGCAGTCCTTTTGAATAGGACCTCATATGGGCTTTGTCCTGTGGTCTTCTGGAGGCTGGCCCTATAAGCAAATAACAATAAAGGGAGAAATACATCCCAGTTATCCTGTTTTGAATTGATATAGTGGCAAACTGTTCTTGAGCGTTTGGTTAAAACACTTCACTTGACCATTGATCTGGGGTATCTGGAGGTGGAGTAAGCATGCTTGATCCCAAGCTAATGATTCAACTCTTGATGAAGCTCAGCAATAAACTCTCATCCTTGATCTGAAATGATCTTGGTAGAAGGCCACCTCCTGATTGGATCCAATAAGGATTTGGCCACTGTCTAAGCCTTGGCATCTGAAATTGGATACATCTCAGGCCACTTTGAAAATAGATCTTGAAGTATCACAGCATATACATTCCCCCTTGAAGTCTTGGGAAAGGGTCTGATTAAATCAACCTCCATCTTCTCCCAAGGCTTTGTTGTTTGGATTGAGAGGAGAGGTCTCACAATTGGTTTGACTTCATCCTAGTGCGCTTGACACCACAGGCACACTTGAATCTACTCATCCACGTTGTTCCACATCCCTGGCCACCAGTACTTGGTCACAAGGCATCCGTATACCTTGTCTTATCTGAGATGTCTACCCAGAGGAGAGTTGTGATACTCTTCCAGGATTTCCTTTCTTAACTTGTGGGGCACAATCCACTGAAATTGGGCGGTTGCATTGATCTTTGCCTCCTTCTTTTTCGCTTGAAGCCAAAAGGTTTTGAACACTTTATTGTCCTGGATTACAATCTGATTGAGAAAGGCCAGCTGTTAAGCTGTCTTCCTCCCTCCTGCTTAAGTGTCGCCCTCAATCACTCAGATAATCCACTCAAATTTTGGATCTTGCAATAAAAATTCTCTATTTGCAGTAGACTTGAGACTTGATACCTGGCTGTCGTACTTGGTGAGGTCCACGGCTATCAGCTTGTGGGACATTGTAAGGTCCCTCTGGTTGAAGAGCCACTAAAGCGCATGGTGATCCATGATCACCTGGATTTCTTTCATAACAGACTACATGCCAGTTCTTCCTATCATCAATCTGCTTGAGGCATGCCCCAATTGCATACAGACTTACATCATAGCATATCCAAAAGGGTTTCCTCAGGTCAGGGTACCTGAGAATGGGGTGTTGGAGAGATCAGGAAAATGTTAGGAAATTCCTGCCAGGAATTTCCCCAGATCAAGAAATACAGTTAAATAACAGAAATAACGAATATATGGCTGTTAAATGGTTAGCCAGTAACGGCTAAAACCTGGGTATAAATACCCAAGCATTTATTGAATAAACTAGATTTTCCCACATACAAACTCCCTCATTCTTGGGATCTCCACTGCCCAGATTACCCTAACTACAACATTTTGGCAACAACGGCAGGATCATCTTCGTTATTGCAACATATTAGATGATCCAAATGAACCGGGAGATGAGCAGTGATAAGAGGGGAGTTTCAACGATACCGGATGATGATGCTGTGAGGATGGCTGGAACCAAGTGGACCGCGATGAGAAAGAAAGATCCTGCAATGACCGCAAAGAAGGGAAAGGCTCCTGAGATCAACTCCAATGATGAGGAAGGAAGCTCCGGGATGGAAGATCTTGAAGAGAAGATGGATGAGGACGCTGGGACTCAAGTGCCAAGGAGTGGTGCGAAGCTCCCATTGCACAGACGCAAGGCAGACGACTGTGTGGCCACATCGAGGTGGCGATGTCAAAGTCTCCAAGTGATTTATTCCAGACTGTTCACCCCTCAGAAACCTATGTCATCATCAATGAGCCAAGGAGCAAGCGTGATGACAGGATCGACTACTGGTGAAAGCCACTATGCGGTAGTGGGGCTTCAGGATCTACCTGAATTCTCTGGTGCAAGCGGGGAAGATGTGGTAGCCTTCGTGGAGAACATGGAGGAAGTAGTGATCTGGGCCAGATGGAACAAGTCGGAACTCGTGATCCAAGCTGTGAACAGGCTCACAGGAAGAGCAACTGTGGTCCAAGACTGGGCATGGATGGCAAGGAGGACGCTGCGAACCGTCAGGTGGATCAATCTCAAGGAGAGGTTGGTACAGACTTATGCACGCAACAAAGTGGATTGCTATAAGGCATTCGCCAAAGTTTGAGCCCTATGCCACGAGTACAAGAATTCTTGATATGAGTGGAAGCTACGGTGTGGCAAGCAATGACCAACGCTGACGAGGAATTCTTGGTGACAACATTCATTGATGGATTGATCCTGTGACTCAGAGACAAGTTGAGGGGAAAACTCTACCTGACTCTACGTGAAGCCACAGTTAGGGCTGTCAAAGAGGAATATTGTCAGGAAGACTCCTACTGTGATCGTAAGGTGTGAGAAGGGAAGTCTGACCACGGATTGACCAAATTGAAGTCGCGGTCAAGGGACGATTCCAAGTGGGGAGAGTGGAAATCAGGCAACTGAGGCAAGTCCGGCCGCAAAGGTAATAGGACGAAGGAGACGCTGAGACCCTCAAAGTGTTGGAATTGTGGACAGCCAGGCCACAAACAGGCTGACTGCCCAGAACCCTTGAAGCTGAAGGACGATGCGGACTCAAGAGAAAATTCTTCGAAGCCGAAGAAGTATAACAGCATTGTACAAGAGGAAGAGAGGACCTTTCCCTTGACTAAGGTAGGTCGATTGCTGAGAGTGAATGGTGAGATTGACGGGGAAAAAGTTGAATTCCTTGTGGACTCCGGTGTGACGGACAATTTCGTCTGAAAAGAATTTATTCCTGACAAATGCAAGGTCAAGAAGGCTGCAGGCTGATGGACGACAGCAGCAGGGGGAAAGATCCCAGTCTTGGGACAGGCTGAGATCACATTGAAGCTGGGTGATCGCGAGTACGATCACAACTTCAACATTGTGAACAAGGATTTTCCCTACTTGGGCATGATAGGATTCAACGTCCTCGATAAGTACCAAGGGACCCTTGATTGGAAGACCAAGTCTCTGACCTTACAGAGGAATGTGGAGCTACCAAGCGACCTTGATGGAAGCTCAGTGACAGCCATTCTGTTCCCTCTTGAGCTGGTGACTGACAAGGAGATCGTCCAGGCATTGAGATTACAGGCAAAGAAGGCAGACCTCGATGAAGATCAGAGGAGGCAATTGGAGGAGTTGCTCCTAGAAAACAAGGACATCTTCCAGATTCAACTTGCCAAGGGAGGTGGCAGCAAGATGGCTGTCCATGACATTGAAGTGACAGATTCGACCCCAATCAAGGCAAGACCCAGAAGAGTATCCCCGGCGATGCAGGCAGTGATTGACGAGGAAGTGGATATGATGATCAAAGCAGGAGTAATTCGACCATCGAACAGCAATTGGGCATTTCCAATTCTACTGGCACCAAAGAAAGAACTGGGCAAGTGGTGATTCTGCATCAATTACTGAGAATTGAACAAGAGGACAAAGAGGGATGTTTATCCGATGTCTGACCTGAACGAGTGCCTTGATGGGCTAGGGAAAGCCAAGTACAGATCCAAGATGGATTTCTGTAGCGGATTTTGGCAGATCCCAATGACGCCGCGCGCAATGCGAATGGCTGCATTCATCATGTGACAAGGACTCTACAAGCCAATTGTGATGCCGTTTGGACTCACAAATGCACCCCCTACGTTTCAGAGGGTGATGGATGAGATGATCGGACCAGCCAAGGGTGACTGGGCCTGGGTCCATATGGACGACCTACTTGTCTACAGCAAGACTTTCGAGGATCATCTTCGTTATCTACGCGAAATGTTCAAGTGTATCCGTGAGAGGAATTTATTTGTCAAAATCGACAAATGCGACTTTGTGCTGAGTATGATGGAATACCTTGGACACATCATCAGTAGCAAAGGAGTGAGTACCAACCCCGAGAAGATTTGAGCAATGAAGGAAGTCAGGGTGCCTAAGGATAAGACAACTCTGCATAGCTTCCTTGGACTCGCGAGCTACTACCAATGATTCGTGACCAGACCCCTGTCAAAGATGACAGGCAACAAAGAGAAGTGGATATGGGGAGCCGATCAGCAGGAAGCCTTCGACAGAATCAAGGAATCTCTGATCACTGCACTGATGTTGTGCTACCCCAATTTCAAGAGACCGTACCGAGTGTGCTGCGATGCAAGTCTCTACGTGATAGGAGCATGCCTTGAGCAATTGGAGGATGGGAAGAATTGGCATGTGATTGCCTACATGAGCAAGTCTCTGAGCAAGACCAAGTCGAACTGGTCCGCAACTGAGCGTGAAGCGTACACAATTGTTTATTTTCTAGAAAAATGGAGACATCTGCTACTAGGGAGCAACTTCGAGGTCAAGTCAGACCATGCTGTGCTCCAATGGCTCTTTGATCAGAAGGAGCCCACGGGAAAGATTGCCAGATGGATCACGAGGATCCAGGAATTTTTTCCGATCAAAATCACTCATCGCGCAGGACGAGTGTATTTGAATGGCAACACCTTATCAAGGGAACCATTTGCAAACAATCAGATGAAGAATGCAAGCATGAATGACAATGGGCAGCTGACCGCCATCAGTGCTGTGCCAGACCTGAATTATGACGAGCTGCGCAAGGACCCCAAATTTGAGTGGATTCTACGAGGGCGATGACGACGCTGGAAGGGGGAGGAACGTGCGACAACAAGCTCTCCTAGAACAAATCGTAGTGGACGAGAAACAAGTCTACAGAACATATTGGCCGACTCCAAAATCAAAGAAGGATGGAGAACGCAAGCCAAACGCGATGCTACAGTGGATCGTACCAAGATCGATGCGGGAAGAATTGATGAAGGTCCATCATGATTCGCCGATCAGAGAACATCTGGGTAGAGACAAAATCTACCAGAAAATGGTACCAAATTACTGGTGGCCATTGATGTGGAGAGACATCGACTATTGGGTCAAATCGTGCCCACAATGCCAGGAGCATCAAGGTGCAAGTGGACCAACAGCTGGACCTTTAAAACCGATCATCACAGAGAGTCCATGGGACACCGTCAGAATCGATCTCATAGGACCACTA
>CDFF01072397.1:48130-74227 GCA_000826265.1 Acanthamoeba culbertsoni | reverse complement strand
GAAATACTCTTCCATCCCTCGGACATCGGAATGCGACAGGCCGGCGTGGCGGAGACCATCGTCCAGTCCATCTCGTCGGCTCTGCCAGAGATGCAATCGTGGCTATACGCTAACATCGTCCTCATGGGAGGCAACACCCTGTTTCCAAACTACCCCCAGCGGCTGTGCGCATTTCCTTCTTCCTCCCCCCCCTTTTTCCCTTTAGAGGCCTAACGATGCGACTGTCAGATATGAGGAGCTGCGCAAGTTGGCTCCGACGGATTATCCCGTACGCGTCTTCTGGTCTCCAGAGTACGTCTTACTTCTGAGGTTCTTTTTTTCTTACGGATGCGTAGGCGCCATGAAGTTTTTTGTTAACGTGCTTCGGGGGCAGCCCCATAAGCATGGCCTGGCGCGGTGCGGCGCTGATGTCAAAGGACAAGCGCTTTGTTGGTCATAAGGTGACGCGAGAACAGTACCGGGAGATGGGTGCTACAGAATGTGCGCGACTCCTGCGGGCTGCACC
This sequence comes from Acanthamoeba culbertsoni, assembly GCA_000826265.1. NCBI lineage: Eukaryota > Discosea > Longamoebia > Acanthamoebidae > Acanthamoeba > Acanthamoeba culbertsoni. The sequence continues at coordinate 73,722 of CDFF01072397.1, read as the reverse complement.
ATGACTCTTGTGTTAGCGCTTTGTGGCTAAAAAACTGCTGCCTTTAATCGTTCCTTTTTTTCATTGTGCCAAAGAAAAATTCATCAGAGGGATGGAAGAAGAGGACAACTGGTTTCTTCCACCTCCTCCGGAAGAGCCAGGACCGGAAGACTGCTGCAATAATGGATGTTGTCCATGTGTGCGCGACATATACGAGCAAGCCCTACGGAGGCACCAAACTGCTCTACGAATGCTAAAGATGCGCCAGCAGATGAAGCAAAAGCTGGGCCCACAGTGCAGCATTTCTTTGGAAGTGGTCCATACTCCTCCCCAATCGACCACGCTTCGACCATGCGCAGCTCCCATCCTGGGCGCCACCGTCCTCACACAGCAAGGGCTCGCTAAAGGTCTTGATGTGCGGCGAGTGCTGTTGCTCGAGCTAGGCCTCCCTCCTGCCAGCTCCTACGAGCCTGGGGACTATGCGGCCGTTCGCCCACGCAACGACGAGGAGCAGGTGAGAGCTCTCTTGGCCAGGTACGAGAAAGTGAACTAGGTAAGGAGAGCCACAGCTTGTGAGTCTGACTGCCGTGCGTGCAGACTGAAGGTTGGGGGCGACCAAGTGCTGCGGGTGGTTCCCACGCCTGAAAAGGAAACGGTTGGGCGGGACGAAGGTCACAGCAGAGGCGAAGAGGGCGTAGAGGGGACGAAACACAGCAGCGAAGCCACTGATGCACGCCACCACCTCATCGGCGAGCCTCCACTCTCCGTGGCTGACATTCTCACGTGCGGAACCCTGGTATGCGCAACGGTCTCGTCTCGTTTCAGCGACTGATGGACTTCTCCGGTGCTGTGATGCGCAGTTACAAGTGCGACGTCAGCGCCCCGCCATCCAAGGCCATGCTGCACACCCTGGCGCAGTTCACCTTCGACGAGGAGGAAAAGGAAGAGCTGCTCTACCTGTGCGGCAGTGCGCAGTGGCAGCGTGAGTTCTACCAACGCAACATCGTGTTTCAGAGGCCCGGCTTGCTCGAGGTCCTGCAGCGTTATCCGTCATGTCGGCCGCCGCTGGCCCACGTCCTAGAGCACCTTCCACCACAGCGAGAGCGGTACTACTCCATAGCATCGTCACCTCTGCTGTGGCCATCAGCCATCCATCTGGTCTTTCCCGTGGTCGAGTTTGCCACACCGACTCCACACAAGCGCAAGCGCCGTGGCTTGTGCACGTCGTTCATGGAGAAGATGGCCCTGCGACAACGAGGACTGAGGGATGACAGCGAAGACAGGGATGCTCTCGAAGATTGCAGCTGCTCAACGTTGGACGTATCAATCAAAAAGGCCACTGAATTTCGGCTCCCCGTCGATCCCTCCGTGCACCTGGTACTTATCTGTGCCGGCTCTGGAATCGCTCCGTTCCGGTACGTGTTGGATACCCCCTCTTGGGAGCGACCAAGGAGGGAGGAGAAGAGGGCTTAGCGTCGCCCCCGTGCAGAGGGTTCTTGCAGCATCGTAAGGCTCTACGAGAGTTCAAGAGTGCAACTCTGGGTGAATGTTGGCTTTTCTTTGGATTCCGCTATGTGTCGGGTGACTTCCTGTTCAGAGAAGAGCTGGAGGAGATGCATCACAAGGGCGTCTTGACTCGGCTTGTTCCTGCTGTCTCCCGAGAGGGTAAGGGAGTCATCATATTTGCGCACAGAACAATCTTGCTGCTCTGGTGATAGGCTAAACTGTACACAACCAGCTGAAGGGCGCAGGGTGCAGGATGAATTGCTGGCCCACGCTCACGAAGTCGGGAGGCTCATTTCCCAAGGAGCTGCCCTCTACGTCTGCGGGTAGATCCCTGGCAGAATCTGTGTTGTTTTTCATAAGAGACAACTGAAAGGGGGCCAATGTTCTTGTGCAGGGACGCTCGAGGCATGGCGCACGGGGTGCATGAGGCACTGCTCACTGTGATCGCAACGCACGTGACGAGAGGAGAGAAGGCGAGCGCAGAGCAGCTACTCTCTCAGCTACAGCGCGAGCGACGATACATACGCGACGTGTGGAGTGCACGCAAGACAACGGTTTGAAAGCGAGGACAAGAAGGAGCATGAACTTGAGTTTTCATAAATGTTTGGTCTAATATGTACAGCGAGACGCCCTGGTGGGGCAAATACAGCAACAAGATAGCCGCTTGAAAGTGCGCGCTTCTCCATAGTGAGGAGAAGTCAGCCGTTCTTCACTAGGCAGCTCCGGAGAATGAAGGTGTAATCCTCCAGCCGACCGGCGGGCAAGCCAGCCACTTGAGCGCGGCTCGGCGCTTGGCGGTCCCAAAGGACGCGAATCCTTCGCAGGCTCATGCAAACCGAAGGGAAGGATCGAAAGAAGATAGCTTTGTACAGTAGAACACCCACCGGGCCGGAGTGGCCACCGGCCGCGCGAGGTCGCTCAGGCCTGCGCGGTCACCTCGTCGGGCTGAGGGAGGGCCAGCTGGTGTTGCGCGGTAACCTTGTTCCAGTACTGGCCGTAGGAGTGAAGAGCCATGAGGAGGTAAAGCACAAGTGCCATGCCCTCTTTGTTGGGCTTGCCACCAGACATGGCCTTGAGGATGACGTCGCTAAGTTGTATGCCACCGCTGCCTGGGGCGGGAGGAACGGCGGCCTTGTCCTCCGCAGACGTCGTCGTAGCAGCAGGAGCTGCTGGGGCTTTCTTGGGATTATTGTTGTACAGGGCGAAGGCTTGGCCGAGGTTGCTCTTCTCAATCAGTGACTTGAAATCGTCCAGCTCCTTTTTGAGTATACGGTTCTCGATTTGCAGCTCCGTGATCTGCTCCTTCAATCTCGAGTTGCTGGTGTCGAGAGACTCGATTTTAAACTCAAGCTCCTGCTGATGGTTCTTTCTGTTCTGCCGTGATAGCGAGGCCGACTCGCGATTCTTGATTTTCCTGATTTACCAGAAGACAAACAGCAACGTTAAGTACAGAACAGATCCTTGTGTCCTTGCAAATGCAGATATATTGTGAGGCGACACAAGCAAGTACCTGATCCACTCCTTGAGCTCTGCTTGCTGTGATTCGGTGAGTTGATTGGTTTCAGCATATTGCTCCAGTTGAGAACTGTTTAGTCCTCGAAGGGACTCGATAAAACTGGAGAACTGACCCGGTTCTGTCTTCTGCTTCTTGGAGGCTCGAGGAGTCTTCTGCTTTTTCGAAGAAGAGGACTTGCGCTTTGACTCTTTGGGCTCTTCCTTAACTTTAACCAGTGGTGCAGAGGGCACCGTTTGTACGCTGCCGCTTTCGAGTTCTTCTTCTTCTTTTTCCATGGCCGGTGTCTCGAGGTCGCCCAAACTGGGGAAGATGTCCGTGAGACCTGCGAAGGGATCATCGAGGCCGGGTGACGATAGAACGTCCGAGGGGGGTGTGGGTGGCGGTGGTGGTAAGGATGAGAGAGGCGAGTGCTGTGTAGAAGAAGCTGGAGTTGTGCGTGAGGGTTGGGGAGGTTGTGAGGGTCTTTCTTCCTCAGTTGTAGCGTCTTCGTTGAAGGCGAAAGGATCGGGTGTACTCTGCTGCGACCGCAGGTGTGGTTCCTGAAGAGGAGTAACATCAAGCTTGGCACTCTGATGCGGGGTGATGCCAGCGGAGCCTTGATCAAGCAAAAAATTCATGAACTCTTCGTCCATTGAAAGACCGTCGAAGCTTTGGCTTAGAGACATGACTGTAGGTTCGTGTGAGGTTTGCATGGTGGTGGAGTGAAAGTGGGTGCTGTGAGCTGAAGAAAGAGATCAAGGCAGCTAGGCAGAAAAAAAAAAGACCTTCACCGCGTAGTCTGTGAAGGGTTTGGCGGGAAGGGCGATTTATGGTGCCGCCGTTCTTCGATTCTATTTGATTTCAGTGGAAATATGCTAAATTTTCAACCTAGCACCTGTCACCCGAATTTCAGCTGCGCTCACCAATAGAACTATCTAAGGGAGCTCCGAACTCCAAATGACGAAAAAAAGCTGCTACAAACCAAAGAAATCCGAAAGAACGACACGTAATGTCTGGGAACCCAGCTTGTCTTTGCGTGGCGAGATTTCGCCGGTAGGAATTAAGAGCATCGGCGATACTGCTGATTCCGCAGTACTCATTATTAGCATTTTTTATCAACCGAAAAATACGCAGGAAAGCTGCTTCCCTTTCTGCGGGGAGAAAACTCTGGCCCCCTTCCCTTGTCGTCCGTGAAACTACCCCTATTTAAAGGCCGCTCCTCGCTCTTCTTCTCCAAACAACAATGAGTCGCTGGAATGACAACGTGGAAGATCAGCTCGACGACGAAGAAATCGCTCGGATTCTGCAAGAGGAGGAATATGAGTTAGCAAGGCAGCAACAGCGTGCGCAACAAAGTACAGCTGCAAAGCCTGCCGTTAAAGCTACTGCTACCCCTGTGCGTGGCGTTCCTACTCGGGTCTCTTCTTCCAAAACTACTGCACCCCACCCGCCCACCTCTGCAGAAGAACTCCTCATTTTGCGTACGTATTACGTGAACTTTTGTGTATGTGTGTGTGTGTGTGAAGGGGATGAAGCCTGGCACCAAACGGACGTTTCGAAACCTCAATCTTTTTGTCTCCAATAATTAGAGACACGCTGTAGCGCAGTGAGTGGCGCGACGGTCTTAAATGGCTCATTTTACCTTTACCGCAACATGTTGAAGTTTGTTTGTGTCGAACGAGGCAAGGAAGTAGCGGTACGGTAATCACTGCCACTCATTCTCTTGCGGGAGACTCACCTTGCCTGGTTGGTTCAGGTCTCTATCTATATTTTTACCATAGAGTTCTTGAACCCTGCTTATGCGCCAAAAACCAGTGGCGTTCCGCGTCTTATTCCAAGCTCGTCGGCGGAGCCTAACGTCCTGCAAGTTTTCACTCAGGTAAGTACATCTCGTTCGTGCCGAATGCGGCCAACTCGCTTCTACGTTTAACGACCTTTCCTGTTGCTGCAGGACAAGAGAATCCACACATTCTTCAACTTCGTGGACAGCAAGACTTTCCAGAAACTTTTCAACATTTTGAGTTCCATTCACAAGAATCATACTGCTTTGCCTCCTCCATCTGTTGTACACATCGCCTCGCCGCTCGCTACTTCTCCTTCTCCTCCTTCCACCGGGCCTGTTACTTCAGCTTCCGTTGCAGCCCCTCCAACCGTGCCTATGCCTTTCCCCATGACGCCTATGCCTATGATGTACCCGGGCACGTATCCGCCGGCCTACCCTTCAGGCATCCCAGCTCAACCCCTGTACCCCACGCCACCTCAAAACGCTCCCGCTCAGCCTCAGCTTCAGCCCCAGGCGTCTTCATCTCACGGCGCTTCTCCTGAAAAAGATTTCGAGCGCCTTCACCAGCAGATGCAACAATTGCAGATTCAACAGCCTCCGCCCCAGCAGTCTCAACTGCCTACAGGCCAACCCATGCCTCCCTACTTCTTCCCCTACCATGTCGCTCATCAGCCCTCCACCGAAGGAGGGATTCCTATCCCGTCTTCCTCGACCGTTCCGCCTCCCTATTTCTATTACCCCCCAGCACCTTATCCACCTCCCGGTGCTGAATTCCAGCCCTACGCTCCGTACCCTCCGCACGCCCTGCATCCGTCACAGCCACACACGCAGAGCCCAGCCGGAGCTGCGCCGGCTCTGCAACCCAGCTCTCCCTCCTCTGCCCCAGCAACATGCCAACAAACTCGCCCCCCTCCGGAGGATCTCCTCTCTTGATTTAGGGACGCTTCTACCGCAGCAGCCCTCGGTGGTTGCTCGGTTTATTCACCGTATGTACGTACGCTCGAGCGTTGTCCAGTGCTGGGAAAATAAAAAATTGCGCCACAGTGGCGTGCAAACAAAAATAACTACACCGAAAAAGGAACTTGCCATAGATCCTCTCCTCTCGATTTGGATGACCGATAGCTCTTCCATGGGCGATGGTGCCCCCACACAATTCTATGCCCCTTCTGCGCTCAACGTGTTCGGGGTTGATCCCAAACATTTTGACAAATGGATGCTCATTTGGGAGAACAAAAGGCTTTACAAAGATGTCGCCCCTTCCGCAGACAAGCCCAAGAAACTGAACTACGTTGTCACCGATGTAGTAGTGCGCAGTACTCGCTGTTCCCTTCCCAACCACCACTTTTGGGTTGTGTTACCAACGTGTGGTCACACAGCGGCAAGGTCGAGGAGGTGGCGAGCAAGGGTTCTTGTATTACGTGGTCACTTTTTGTATTACTTTCGAGCTCCTGTCAAGCCGGTAAGTTATCCTCCGCCCACTGCAGCCGCTTTTTTCGTTTTTGTATTTATCCAAACCTTGCCAAGCAGAACAGTCCGTGCAGAGGTGTGGTGCTGATCAAGGGTAGCAACCCTGCCTTTCCCATTGCACGTCTTCCTTGTTGCTGACCTTCTTTGGGCGAAGGGTGCGCCATCACAACCTTCACCTCGTTCGAGGGCAAGAGCAACGTCATCTTGCTGGGACCCAGTACTACTCGCAGACCGGGGTGGCGTCCTGATCTCACAAGACGCTTTTGCTTCAGCCTGAGCTCAACCGAAGAACTCAACAAATGGTTAGCCGTTCCTTTTGTCATTGCCACTCGCTGACTCCGATGATGTTCAGGTATCTGATGCTGAAGCTCGCCGCGCACACGGAGCGTACATACAACAAGTATGTCGTCAAGACGATAACCGTCCCATCCACACCACCACCTGCTCCGCCTACTAAGAATAATGCAAGTGACAACCGACCACGGCCTCCCCCACTGCCCGATCAGCCTCAGCGTGGACGCGCAGACTCGAGGGTCGTTGACGCTGCCGAGGGGCACAACAACGGCGGCGCGGTCAAGAACGCGGCTGCAGTCTCAAAGAGCGAGAAAGTCTCCAAGAAAAAGACAAGCAGCACACAGAAGGAAGACGAGACAACTTCTGCAGCAAGCTAGCCTGCTCTCAATTCGTGCCCCCCCCCCCAATCTCGCGCTGTACATTTGTGTATTGTATTACTCTATAAATATCTCCTATATGCGGCTTGATCCTGCAGCACCAACAGTTTAAATAGTGTTATGCTTTCGGTTGTTGTCGCTCGGTTAGCTTACTTTTCTTGATCACGGTGAATTATTGATCCTGTCCAATAAGGGAAAAATACTTTGTTAATGAGATATTTTATTTAAATAAATAAAAAATGCAGAAATTTAAACAAACTGAACAAGGCCTTTGGTATGTTTGGCACGAAGGAGAGGAAGGAGAGAACTGTGCAGAAAGCAGATGGTGTGTTCTTCGCCCAGTTGACAGTTGGAAAATACCAGGTCCCAATGCTGGAACCTATCCAAAGCCACTTCTGTTTCTATTGGCACTGGTCAGACAGAGTTCGCCCTAGCACGAGCAGCGTAAATACCATGTCCATCAATCGCGCTCGGCACCCATCCTAACTGCCGCTTGAACTCGTTCGTGGCATGCACAAGTAGCTTCACAAGGTGGATCGTTTCTCTGCAACAGCACTGAGTTATATATCAAATTGCTGATTGCGTGCTCACATACCCCTTGGTGGGACATTCCTGTAATGCCTTGTTGAAGTACTCAATCTCCCATGGATACCTGATGCCCGTGACAAAGAAGAGTTTGATAGAACGATGGAGATCGGAGTTGCGCTTGAACAGTTCCTTGGCTTGCATAACCAGTTGTCTACAGTAGCGTGTAGGGTCATGCTCTTTAACCTCCGCCCAATAAGCCGTCATTTTCATCCGGTGTTCTTCCTTGTACTCACGATCGGACAGTAACCGCTCATGGTCAACACTATCCTTAAACTTCTCTGCGAATTCTTTCTTGAAGAGGTCAGTTGTAGAGGAAAAGAAGGCAGCGGCCTCTACTTGCTCCGGCCCGAAGAGCTTTGTGGCCAGGCGAACCAAATGGTCCTTTCCTGGAGTCTTGAACGTCAGACTCGCCCTGTCATAGCTAATGCAATGACGAACCAGAAAAACGCTTGCCAGATACGAGGATAATAGCGTGCACAGAGGACGTTGCTTGGTCTGTGTCAGTCATGTTGTCTTTGGGTTTTTTTTTTGGGTTTTTATTTTTTTTGTTTTTCCCCCTGTTTGCCGGGACTGGTTTTTCTGCTTTTCTTCTCCGGAGGCCGCACGGAGACATCTTTCTGGTCTCTCCTTCTACATCTGTGGCTGCACTCTCCTTCTTCATAATTTGCCACTCTCTGGCACATCTCCGCTCTTGATTCGTCCCAAATTTCCAAATTTGATAAAAATGCAGAGCTTCCCATCGTCCGCTGCATCTTCATTGTGGCAGGAGCGCATCGCTGGTGGTCAGATCACCACGGCCCCTCCTGCATTTAGCAAAGATGGCGAGTACGCACCCCGCTTCTTCGTAATTGTGTGTTTTAGTCCCAAATTCTCACTTTGTCCATGGCAGCTTTTTGATTACCTGCGCCGCCACCGTTCTAAAAGTATATAGTGTCAAGACTGGAGAGGTCGTCAAGACCCTGCGGCATAAATCCCGTATAACGGGTTTCTTCTTCAATCCCGAAAACGCCCTCCAGGTATTCCATCTCTCCGGTTCCAACATGTGACTTTTCACTCCTATAGAGTTAACCTGCTTGCCTTCTCACTACTTAGTTTTATTTATTAGCCAATCATTATTTTATACATCGTTAAAAATTTTGATTTATTTATTTTATATTTATTTTAATTGAATGTCCTATTCCCACCGTTATCACACTTACTGGATGCCCGTCAGCTCTACTCCGTGACCTACGACGGAATCATTCGGCTGTGGGACTTCGAGGATGGTGTGCTTCTAAAGGTTCCTAATCCTATTTCACTCCTTCTTTTTGGGTTGACAACTGAACCAACCCGCACTGTGGCTTCCGGCTTCTTCCCGAACCCACTAGTCCTGGAAGATCGGAGGAGAGGGCAAGATCGAGCAGGCCGTCCTCGATCCCAACCTGCGCGTTGCCTATCTGAGCATCAATAAGGACAATCAATCTTCCCACATCAGGTAGTGCTTCATTCCCTCTTCCCCCTCCCTCTTCTCCGAGTTGCTCTCCACCCCACACATGTGTCCGCTCCCATCTAATCTACGCCCGTGCCCTCAGCATATTCAATTTGAAGACCCACTCGAGCCGGGTCCGATACAGCAGCAACAGGCAAATCGGTCGTGTACGTGCCCACCTCCTTCCCACCCACTGACAAGAACGGCCTCTTCTCAACGCGCATTCGCGTGCAGCTGTACGTCAGCCCACGAGGCGACTTCTTCGCCGCGCTCTTCGACGACGGCTACGGGTTCAATTTATTCGACGTACATTCGCAAAAGATGCAAGCGTATGTAGACGGAGAGAAACGCGTTTCGATACACAAAAGAAGAATACTAATCCAACATGCGCGTGTGAATGGCGCTATATTTGGGATGGTTTAGTATTAAGCACCGGTTGAAGATCTCGGCCTTCGCCTTTCACCCCACAAACCCATGCGTGGCCTACGCCGACCAGACGGGCGTGATTCGCATCAATTACTGCCTGCAGAGCGCCGACACCGACGTCAAGATGCTCGGAACCGAGCAGGAGAAGCCTGCACACGGCCAGGGCGGCCAGCCCGGCCAGCCCACCAGACGCTTCCGCATCGACAAGTACGAATGGCACACTGCACCCGTCTCCGCACTGCAGTTCTCTCCCGACGGCTTCTACTTGCTTTCCGGCGGTCTCGAGGTAGCTTTCCGCTTCGTCACCGCGTGTTTTTTTTAAGATTATTTTTTTATTTTATTTTTTTGGCCCCGTGAGCGAACCCGTCTCAACAATATGGGTTTTAACTCTTTCAGGAAGTGTTGGTGCTCTGGCGTCTCGGATCTACGATCAAGATCTTCATTCCCCGTCTCGGGGCCTGCATTTCGTCTGTAACGCTTAACGAGCAAGGTAAGGCCGCGTTGCTTTGTTCCATTTCGTTTTCTTTTTTTTCTTCCCCTACCGCCTTAGGACTTAAGGATTACAACCTCGATGTAATTGGGGAAACGTGATTTGTCGAAATGCAGGCACGGCGTATGCGGTCTGCTGCGGAGATAACAGTATCCGCATCATCGACGCCCGTTCGAGGGACCTAATGGTGAGAATTCAAGGCATCAGCCCGGGTAATTTCTATCCCCCCCCCTCCCCATCTGCAGCGTTCTTTTTTGGATTCTCACTGAGCCGTTCGGTTGAATGCTTTGCAGACGCGGAAAACATGCCGATTACCATCGAACCACGCAACGGGCTGATCGTCACGTCGTTCAACTCGGGCTTCATACAGCTCTACGACGCCGTGCACGACAAGTAAGCCTCTTCGCCTCCATCGATTGTCCTCCCCCCCCCCAAATCCTCACGAAATATCAAGCGTTGTGTGTGTGTGTGTGTGTGTGTATTCTTACCATTGCACTTTTATGCAGACATGTGAACACGCTGGAGGTCGTCCCCAATCCTCAGATTTACTTCGAAGAGGGCACGATGCCACCCATGGGAAATGTGCACCATGTTGCCTACGGTCCCAAGGGAAGCTTCATGGTCACGGTACAGAGTCCTTCCCCCCTCCTCTTCCTCTGCCTCCCTCCCCTCAACAAGGGCAGAGGCCATTCACACCCTCTTGCAATGCAACCCAGGTTGACTACCGCGCCAGTACGGATGTCGACCCCGAAATCAACATCAAGTTTTGGAAGTTGGATGGAAACCAGTGCGTCGATCCCTCCCCTCCGCTGGCGTCACCTCCCTCCCGCTCATCAGTTGTGCACGCGGAACAGGTACGTGATCGACACCATCGCGAGCCAGGCGCACCGTTCGCGCATCACGGGCCTGGCGTGCCACCCGGTCCTCCCGCTCGTCGCCTCGTGCTCCCTTGACGGCAAGTTCAAGCTATGGGAGCAGATCGAGAAAGAAGCCCGTACTTACTCCCAAATCCCCTCGAAAGAAAGATTTGAAAGAAAGAAAGGAAGAAAAATATTCTCCTGTCCTTCATATATTCCCGTCGTGCGTGGCTCATCGCCATCCTGCTATGTGGATGTGTACGTTGCAGCCCCGGGAAGCAAGCAGAGGGACGTGACCCGCACCATGTGGGTGTGTCGGTCGGTTGGTGACTTCAAGGGTCTGAAGGCCAGAGCCGTTTCCTTCTCCACCGACGGTTCGCTGCTCGCTGTGGCCTATGACTCGGTTTGCTTCCCTCCTTTCTCCCATCCCTTTACGAGAGAGAGAGAGAGAGAGAGAGAGAGAGAGAGAGCTTACCACATGGCACGTCGTCGTTATAGAGCATTACACTGTGGGACCCGATGTCCAACACCTTCCTCCGCTCTCTGACGTTCACCAACGGCCAAGGTGAGAGCATCAAGCACCTTGCCTTCGTGCCGTCCTCCCGCTACCTCGTCTCTGCCTCGAAGAAGCAGGTGCGTCAACGAAATCACACAAACAGAGGGAGGGCGATTGGCTAATAGTGGGACGTATCGGGCAGCTTTTCGTGTGGGACCTGCTGCGGTGCAGCGTGTCGTGGAGCTACGTGCTGAACAACGTGCAGAGGGTGGTGGTGGATACCTCGGTCAACTACAAGGCCAACTTGGTGTTCCCCTCGCCATCCTCGCTCGTGTCCTCGTTCGCGGTGACGGACGGCCAGCACATCTTCCTCTTCAACCCTACTTCGCCTAAGGTGCGCCATTCCTTCCTATCACTGCGCCGAACAGCGAGCTTGACGTAATTTGCCCTTGTTGTTGTTGTTGTTGTTGTTATTATTATTATTATTATTATTATTATTATTATTATTATTATTATTATTATTATTATTATTATTGTGCCATAGCCCATGCATATATGGAAGGTGGAGTGCCCGATCACATCCATCGCATTCGCGGCCACGTCTAGTCTGCTGCCGGAGGGCCGGATTGTGTACATGAACAACAAAGGCGAACTTGTTTACCTGGAGAAGAAGCTCGACAAGAAGGTCAACAAAATAGGTAATCATCGTGACCACATCTCCTTCGTAATATCCATCAAGAGCGCTTTTGTTCATTCCCTGTGTATTGCCATCAATAGTTGAGAAGGAGAAGGTGTCGCTGAGTATGTCGAAGGTGAAGGCGCACAGGAAGGAGGAGGAAAAGATGTCAGCCTTCGAGAGCGCGTTCGGAAAGCTCGCCGTCTCCAAGGACCAGACCGAAGCGACCAAGGGGCGCTCCGAGGATGTGGGCGTCCTGCTTCCGCGCGAGGACACCGGAACGCTGTTCAATCCGTCCGCTCCTCAGCTCTCTCACCTTTTCAACGGACCGTCCCACCTTTTGCCCTCCCCCGCCAAGATCTACTCGTCCTTCATGGAGGGCCTCCTCAAGAAGGCACACACGCACGTCGCCACCGCTGAAGCCTCGGCGTCGCAGAAAGAGCAAGCCGCCGCTGCCGAGGATTCGGCCATGCAGGTCGACGAGGCGCCAGCCCTCGCTAAACGCGAGAAGACCGTCGCCGGGGATGATGACGCCAAAGTACGTTACGTGTTTCGCCTCGCCATGAAATTAGCATTTAGGACTCACGCTGTGGTATGTGTCGCGCGTATAAATTAGCTACAAAAGAAACACAACAAGGCTACCGAGAAGGTGTTCTATGATTCCATGTTTAAGTTCTTCTCCTCCTACACCGCTGCTAGGGATGGCGGTAACGATACTCATTACCAATTCACCATTACGAGACACTGTCCAAAGCTGATCTAATCGGATCTCGCGCAGAGGCGAAAATGCCGGCGTCTCTCCTGGACGAGCTTACGGCCCCTGTGCCTGACATAAAAAAGAAGCTGGGCCAGGGCAAGGAGGGCAAGGCCCAGAACAAACGCTCTAAACAGAAGAAGAAGGCGTCTCGCAGAACGGAACAGACACAGACTGTTGTAGCAGCCAGCACGACCACTACGCCAGCACCCGATGCAGCTCCTGGGGAGACCTCTGCCACTTCCAAGAAGAGCCCGCGGAAGAAAAAGCGCGCTTCTCTGCCACCGAACGCTGTGGCAAGTGATGTGTCGGCGGACGCGATGGTTTTGGAAAATGGGAATGACGCCAGCGGACCGCAGGAAGTGCGAGCCGATGGCGCCAAGGACAACACGAAGCCTGTGCGAAGGCGGAAGAAGAGCAGTGGAGGCGCCCAACAGGCGGGCTCTCACCAGGAATAATACACATTCACTAAAGGCCTCTTTCCTTACGTTCTGCAGTCCTGTTGTTTGACCTTAAAAAAAATGCCCTGCAGCAAAGCAATCCAGGATTTAAGTGGAAAGAAACTCCGATATACCAGGCAAAAAGGCGATACGGGCTTTCTGTCCTCTTTCTCCCTTTCTCTCTCCCTAAAATCGGGCCATCGTCCTTCGGGCCTTTCAGTTTCTGACAACAGACCAAAGATGGGACGCAGTACGTGACCCTCTACCCTTGCCCTCGTATGAGGCGCAATAGCTGCGGATGCAGAAGAGAAGTTGTGTTAACCTTTCAATAATTAGGACCCGCCAGGTGCTACCGCTACTGCAAGAACAAGCCTTACATCAAGTCTCGCTACTGCCGTGGTGTCCCCGAGCCTAAGCTTAGGATCTACGATCTCGGCAGGAAGAAGGCTGGTGTGGATGAGTTCCCCTTCGTTGCCCACCTGCTCTCCTGGGAGCACGAGCAGATCTCGTCGGAAGCTCTTGAAGCTGCCCGTATCTCGTGCAACAAGTACATCACCAAGCTGGCCGGTAAGGACTCTTTCCACATGAGGGTCCGCGTCCACCCCTACCACATCCTCCGTATCAACAAGATGTTGTCGTGCGCTGGCGCTGACAGGTAGTTTTCCCTAAACAATACCCCCCCCCAAAGTCTTATTCTCTTTCCTCACCTTCACCCCCTTAGACTTCAGACTGGTATGCGCGGTGCTTTCGGTAAGCCCGCTGGTTGCGTCGCCCGCGTGAACATTGGTCAGATCCTGTTCTCCGTCCGTTCCAAGGACAGCGCCAAGCCCCACGTTATTGAGGCTCTTCGCCGTGCCAAGTACAAGTTCCCTGGCAGGCAAAAGATTGTTCTCTCCAACAAGTGGGGCTTCACCCCCCTTCAGAGGGAGGAGTACCTGCAGCTCAAGGCTGAGGGCAGGCTTATTCCTGACGGCGTTAACGTGAAGGTCATCAAGAACAAGGGTCCCCTCGGCTTCTAAACTTCGTTCTTTTTGAAAATATACTACACATTAGCCGCCTTCCCTGTCCCATCTTTCGCTTGGTTTTCAAAATGGAGTTCTTTTGACCATTTTTATTTTGGGACGTCCAAAGAGCCGACACCCTCTATTGATAACTCTGTCCTCTCTTATTTACTTGCTTGTATTCATCATAAGGGTGATGTTATCGCCCTTAATCAAGATCCTACCGAGCGGCGTTCGGGACTTGTGTTTCAGAGATATTTCTTCCGCGTCGTCCAGCACCAGGTTCATATATTCGTCAAAACCCTGATGGCAACCAAAACAAAACAAAAAACACAAAACAAACAAAAAAAAAACAAAAAACAACAACAAAAGCAACAATAAAAAATGGAACCCGTTAAACACTGAAGGAAAAGTCGAAGGGTGGGTGATATCAACGTACAATTATGCGTCCCTCAACTCTGATGTCAGTGTTCTCGTACAGCATAATCTGGATCCTCGATTTCTAAAAGAAAAAGGCAAAGTAGCCCTTAGGGTTTGGTTAAGGGAGGGCAAGGCAAAGTCGTACGTTTTGCAAAAACCTGAAGATCAAGTTCTAAATTTTGCCATCGAGAATGTTACAAACGGAGTGAGCATTTAATGAGAAAACATGGGGGAGAAGAGGCAGCGTACGATCGGCTGGGTCATAATCTTCTGCACCTTGGGGCCGCGAGTCGCCATTGTGAGGTATGTTGAAAGTGAGAACTATGGCAGTGCAGTTGTGGTGGGAAATCAAGATGGACAGCCAAAGGGAGGAAAATGTCAAGAAAAAGGTCTGTGTTTATTTTTTTTTTCTGCTGTTTTTTTGGGACCAGCTACTTGTAAAGTATGTCTTCGGGTAGGTCGATGTGTTGATTTTTGAACTCGTCTCTGGCGACACGGAAAGTATCCCGTACAAGTTCGTTTAGGGACGGGTGTATGTGGATGCTCTTTAGAATATCATCCAGCAGGCCGCCCATTGTCATCACCGGGATAACCTGTGTGTGAAAGTGTTCCATCAGATTTCAACTACATACGGATGTGTAGGAAGCGTTACCTCATGGACGAGCCTGCTTGAATCGGGTCCAATGATATGGAACCCAAGTATCTTCCTGCTTTCCTTGTGAACTAGGGCCTTGGCAAAGCCATGCTGCGCCTTCAACGCCCTTCCCATAGGGGTCTTGTTGTATGACACAACGCCCTGCGAGGATAGGTTTATAACCATAAAAGCAGCTTCGTTGAAGAATGTGCGTATACGTACCTTGATGTAAGGGACGCCTTCTTCTCTTAGCTCCTGTTCTGTCTTCCCGACCGACCCAATCTGCGGATAGGAGAAAATGGCGTGTGGTACAGGCTGTCCCGAGAGCCGAGTAAGAATAAACCGCAGCATGGAGGCGCATGGAGGAGAAAAAAGATGATTGCAGTACGGGATACTCCAAGGGGATCTTCGTAGGAGTCTTGGGCAGAGCGGCGTTTCGTAAGAGATACTCAGCCTCGAAGTTGGCAACATGGCGGAACATGAAGTTGCCCACGCAGTCGCCCAGAGCCCATATTCCATCGCAAGTGGTACGAAGGCATTCATCGACCTGTCCAGCGGTGAGCTGAGCATTGGCAAGAGGTAGAGAGGCTATTAAGTTGCAGGAAGCCACCTTGATCATTCCCTTGTCGGTTAACTCGATTCCGGTCTTATCCGCGGCAAGCCTGTCACAGTTTGCCTTAACGCCTGTGGCAAGAAGCAGCTGCTCCGCTTCGACGCTCTTGGTGCCCTGGTCGTCTCCATACTCAACCTTAAAGCGGCCTCCATCGTGGCTTACCCTGGTCTGAAACCAAGTCTCTCAGCTGAGGCCCATGTTCTTCGGTCCAATAAGGGCAGGTCATTACGATGTTGACTTCCGTAAGAACGGTCATGAGGGGAGTGAAGACACTCATGAACTCATCGGCGATTTCATCGTCTTCTCTGTCGGCCAGATTCGCCTTGTAGTCCATCACAGTCACTTTCACGCCCATCTCATGGAAGAAGAACGCGAGCTCTACGCCGATGTATCCACCTCCAATCACAATCATGGATTCCGGTTTCTGGTAGTGCGTGCATGTGAGGTCTACAGCGCCGCTATGAATCGTTATAACGAGAGAGAGAGGAGAGAGAGAGAGAGAGAGAGAGAGCAGAGAGAGCAGAGAGAGCAGAGAGAGAGAGAGTACTTTGGTAAGGCGCAGGGCTTCGACGTATGTGATATAGGGCGTGTCCTCGATGCCCTCCAAGGGAGCAGCCGCTGGGCGTGCTCCTGCAGTGCGTGGATTAGGCGTGTTATGAAGACAACACCAATTGGGGAAGAGGTTTACCACAAGCGATAAAGATCTTTGGTGCTGTGATCTCCTCTCCTGTAGACTCTACACGAAGGACCCTCTTTTCGACGAAAGATACTCTGTCTGCAAACCATGTGAGTGTTCTTTGCAGACTTCATGAATTTTCGTTGCTATCTACCATGAATCAAGTGGATTTTCTTCTCGGCAAGTGTTTTTTTCCAGTTCTCGGCAGAGGTGTCTATGCGGTTGCACACTTCCTCAACTAAGCCCTAGACGGTTATCCTGTTAACACTGTGCCGCACAACAAGATAGAGGAGAGGACCTTCTGGTCGCGATCGATTTCGTGCGGGTTAAGGTGGAGTCGTTTGCTGTCCTCCATTGACTGCGCCACTTCCGCGGGATGGAGAAGCATTTTACTGCGTACGGCCATACACTCTATACGTCAGTGCTGGAGCAGATAAACAAGCGCCCTCAAACCTACCTGGGTATACAACCACGGTTCAGGCAGGTGCCACCCAAAGGCCCTTCCTGTGTTGGGTCAGAATGCTGCAGTGCTTAACAGATTTGCGAGGAATCGGAACAACCTCAATGAGACACACGGAAAGCCCATTGTCTGCTGCCGGCAGGGCTATTCCAGAGAGTCCAGCTCCGCTACCAAGAACCACAATATCAAAGGACGATCTCTTGCTGTTGCTCATACTGGGACGGGCTTGTGCAAATGGTCATTGGCAGTGCCAGCAAACTCAAAAAGCAAGCGAACTGAATTCCCGTCCTCTTTTCTGCGTGTCTTCGGGGGAGGTGTTTTGCACACACAGCAGAGCTCTATGAGAGACTTCTTTCATGTTCAATCTCTCCTACACGCCAACAGCGCCATCCATTGTCGAGATACATGCTACAGCACCAGTGCTTCGTTGGCTTCGGCTTCCCTATTGGCACACATATGAAGAAAAAAAAGAAAAAAGAAAACAAAGATAAATGGTTTTTAACGGTAATAAAAAGAAAAGTTACTGGTAGCCAGATGGGTGACATCCTACCCTACCGATTTCTCGTTGTTGTGGACCTCGAGGCAACTTGCAAGGAGGTGAAGAATCTGGCTACGCATGTCAGAGCCGTATATGCCCAGAGGCGGCAAGAAATAATTAGAGTTCCCTTGGGCCATGGTGGACTTGAAGAAGGCCAAGGTTGTGTCACAATGACAGCTCTTTGTGAAGCCTCAGTGGAAGGAAAATTGCCACCTCACAGCCTTCTGCACCAAGCTCACAGGCATTACAGACGCAGTGCAAAGACTGCCTGTATGTCTTTGGGCAAGAAATGAAAGCACTGAGTACAGAATGAAATGATATATGTGTGGTAACTGATGGAAACTGAGACCTTGACATGCAGCATCACTGTAAAGCTGAAGCCAAGAAACTCACTGTCCTTTATCACCTCCAACGGTTCATCAACATACACCAAGAAGTGTCCTTTTTCTACAAGCCTGGTTGTAAGCATCACCTGAAGGGCCTCAAATCACTTCTGTGCTATCTAAGCCTTTCTCATCTCAGTTGCCATCACTCAGGCATAGACGACATGCTCAATATCTGCCAAATTGTGTTGCATCTGACCGCTGATGGCCACACCTTTAGCCTGATACCTTTAGCTTCTCTTTCTCCTCTTCCTCAATCAGGGCACTCATCTCTCATTACAACCATCCTTCTTGGAAAGAGAGAGCCAAAGTCATGAGCCGTCAAATAAAAGCAGGCGCAGAAGGCTTGATGGCCAATAGCATTGGCCCTTCAGATATTCAGTCCTTTTCAAAGTGGTGGAGCGCCAAAGAGCTCAACTTTGTGGCCTCTTAGGCTTTCACTCAGAAGAAGGTGGGATACTTTCCTTTACATGCTATTCCACGACCTTCATCCATCCTCACCCAATTAACTATGTCCATACAATGGCCAACTTTGGTGTCCCTTGGGCAGTGCTAAACATATACCAGTTTGGGAGCTGTGTGTACAAAGCTGACAACAATGATGCTCATTGGTCGTTCATGGTGGTGATGGGGCCGGAATACAGAGGCCCCACCAACTTCACACGTGGCAATGTGCACGCCAGGGTGAGCCCACTCTGGCGCTTCAAAGAGAGCCTGTGGCACAACAACCTCTACCAGGTCATCTTGCTTTACCTGCCACTGCACTTTGTGTGAAAGGAGTCCATGTGCTTGCAGATGAATGACCGCCTTAATGTTGTAGTTAGGGTTATCTGGGCAGTGGAGACCCCAAGAATGAGGGAGTTTATGTGTGGGTAAATCCCTTTTATTCAATAAATGTTTGGATATTTATACCCAGGCTTTAGCCGTTACTGGCTAACCGTTTAACAGCCATATATTCGTTATTTCCGTTATTTTAACTGTAATTCTTGATCTGGGGAAATTCCAGGCAGGAATTTCCTGACATTTTCCTGATCTCTCTAACATTAACTTGCACAAGCTTGCCTGCTCTGTCTTTGAGCAGCTCAGCGGCCAGACCAAGTCCAAGCTAGGACGTCTCCTCTGCAGTGAGGGACCCAAGTTGTTCACCAAGGAGATAGTTTGTATGGCCAGGTCCGCTATGATGTGTCCTGTAATCATGTATGTATGGATGATGGGTATTAATGCAGCATTCTTCGCTCCTGCCTCTCGTTTCTCTGGCCAGGTCAGTCATGTTTGGGCTGCAGTTGGTGGATAAGGATAGGATTGTAGACTACACCTAGGCCAATGCATACCAGCGCAAGATCAAGGAGATAAGCGACCTTTCTGGCCAGGGCCAGGGCTGGACACACTGCCTTGAATGGTTTCAAGTAACTCCATTCTTCCCTGCCCATCCCCCTTTTTTAGCTTTCTCCATCTAAGCTGACCTAGGGAACTTGAATAGGCGGAGCTGGAGTGGCTGCTGGATGTCTTTTGCAGGCAGGTGGCCAAGAAAGAGAGTTTATTTGGCAAGCTTGTGGAGAGGCTTCATGCAGACAGCGTGCAAGATGCTAATGATAACTGTGGAGATGTCTTGGATATGTGACTCCTGTATATGCTCTTGCAAGCCAAGGGCGCAAGCTATGTGGCGCACTATCTGCCTGTCATTGTGCAATGCAGTGGGTCCTTAGTTCAGCTGTGCTGCAATGAGGACGTGCTGCACCTTGCCACCTGTAGATATGTAGATGACAGTGGCAATAACAAGGAGAGGATATGGGACCTCCTGTTCAGTCTGGAGGTGCTTCAAATGCTGGAGTCCTGTGCATCTGCTTTGTCTCAGATTGAACGGTTGTGCAGGCAGTGCCACAGAATTATGCTGGATGAGTTGGACAACTGGCGGGTCATTGCATTGCCCTTTGCTTACACTGAGAAGCACTTGCCTGTGACTCTCACTGAGGCCTGTGTAGGTAGCATGTTGTATCTTTTTTGGTGCTATTAGGCATTGACACTTATATATTATGAGTGAATGTGTAGGGAGAAAGCTGTCTGTGATGCCAAAACTGAACAGAGCCCTGTGTGTGCTTTTTGCACATAATAGGCAATGGGCGGTCTTGTCACAAACATCACCTGATGCAGCTAACTTGGTAGACCTTTCACTAATTGATGAAAGAATGGAAGATTGTGCCAACCTGCATGGCAGCAGTGATGAGGAGTACAGGCTATGTGACTTGTTCTGGCGCCTGTGGTCGGCTGCAGGCTATACACTACTGCCTACTGAATGCCAGGGCAAGTGATGTTTCATGTTCCAGGTGGCTGCAGAGAACGTTGGCCCCTTTGCTGGCATGTGGAATGATGTTAGCACACTTGCCATTAAAAGGGATGAGCAGATCTCTGCTGTAAATGAGGAATGCAGTCATCTTGGCTGCCTGCCTCGCCTGTACTATGTCAGATTGGGGTGTCTTGATACACTGAGCTGTTGCCTTTCTGTTGAAGATGATGTACATTTCTTTTTTCCTATGAAAAGACAAATTGTGATGTTCACCACAGATTATCCTTTCCTTCAGAAGCATAACCTAGAATGGGAAAGGCCGCCACTGCTGAGAGAGACAAACAATATTTTGGTAATAACTCAAATGCTGGCAACGCTACCGCCCACTATTGCTTCAGGCTTGATTCTTCTCAACCAAAGCAACAACAAGTGATCATGTGCCTTTGAGTGGTCAGAGAGCAGCTTATGAACCAGCTTTTTTTTTTGTGCAGGTCTTATTGGGTTGACAGTCTGTCCCACGTACTATTACAGGAAGCTGCAAGGCTGTTGCAAAAGGAGCCTAGTGAGGAAGTCATGGGATGATTGCCTCATATGCTGTGAAGGTCTCTACATCCCAGGTCCCAGGGACTTTTGTTGGGATGAGAACATCATGTTAGCAAAAGAAGTGTAAAAGATGTTTCTTGTATATTGTAGTTTTGCTTTGATAAAGGAATGTTTAGATCTATAAACATTTATGTATTCAAAGAAAATATCTTTCAATTCTCACTTAGCTATGATCATATGTTTTAGGCTTGATTCCTAGCTGCTTGATCAGTTTGATGGAATTTAGCCATAAATTTTTTCCTTTGATTGGAAATGATCTCAATAAGCAGCTCTCACCTTTCAATTGGCTTTAGCACAGCCCTTGCTACTGTCTGGGCCTTGCTATTAGGGATTGAGAATATCTCTGGTCATTGTGATAAAAGATCTTGCATGGCCATTGCATGAGTGTTCTCTTTGATAATCTTGGAAAAAGGTCCTTTCAGGTTGATTTCAACTTTTTTTTATGGCCTTGATATTTTGATAAAATGTAAAAGCCTTGCTTTTAGCTTTATCTTATCTTTATAAGTTTGACACTGCAGGCATGCCTTGATTCACCTGTTATTATTGTTTCATATTGGCCACTAGTATTTGGTTACAAAGCATCTGTACAAACCAAGCAGTAACAAGATTGTGCACATATAAAGAAAGTAATAACAGCAACAGTCAGCCAATAAGAAAAAACTTTATTAATAACACGATATATTCACTGATTGAAATGATTTTTTTGATATCTGGAATATGAGAGGTTCTTTTTGTTTACATCAAAGTTTTTAGTCTCTGATTGAATAATGTGAGTGTGTACCTGGGTGTGTGACCTCAATAAAGGTGTATTGTTTGCTTATGTTTATTCTATATTACTTTTTCATATTTATCTCTTGCTAGTGTGAAGTTATATCAACTTCACACCAATCAGATTTTCCTGGAAATTCCCTGCATTCCGCTTATACCCCTGTGGAGGGGAATTCCCTCCAATCAGCTACTACCATGATTTCCTCCGACCTTGACTCCTTAGGCACGCAACACTCGATGCCTGCTGCCTAGCTTTCTCGCTCGGAGTTCCTAAATCCCTTGAAGGGGGCGTGTGCCCTCAAAAAGGGGGCGCCCGCCCCCAGCCTGATCCTTGCACTCTAACATACCCCCTGACTAAGTCAAGACCGTCCCAGTCTCGTCCCCTAGCCCCTGGCTGGCGAGGTATTCATTTTGGAGTCGATCAGCTGAGAGGTCGTATTTCAAGACCCATGTATCGACACACACAGTGTAGCCTTTCCACCACACTCAGTATTCACGGCCCTTCTTGGTGTCGTGATGATTGATAATGTCCTCAATCTTATACTCTTCATCTGCAGAGCTCTTATAGGGATCTGGCACTTCAGGTGGGGTTCCTATGCTCTTGGTCTTCGTCTCAAGCTGGATTGTGACATGTGGTTTTGTTTGTTTGATATTTATCTTGAATTGCCCACCTCGCCTGTTGTCTAATAAAACAGTTTGAGGAGTAGGTTGTTTTAATACCTTATAGGGCCCTCTCCACTTCTTGGCAAGCTTCCTTGCTTGATCTTTTGTCAGTACTCAAATCAACACTCAATCATCTGTCTTGTATCCACCTTCACAAGGTTGGTATCACTTGACCATGTTAGCTCTAGAGGAATTTCCGAGCTCAAGGAAGCTCAAGAACTCATTGAAGGGCGCCTCCTGGACCTTCTCTTGAATGATGTGTCAAGCTTCCTCCAGCTCTCTAATCCACTTATTGGGTGTAGCTTAGTTGTCACAGTTGATATGTTTCAGTTCTGCAATCACCGATGCATTGTGCCTAAATAAAATCTTGTAGGGACTCCTGCCTGTGGATTTCTGGGGGCTCAACCTGTAGGCATATAGGAGGAGCAGCAAGTATATGTCCCAGTTGTCTTGTTTGGTGTTGGTGTATTGGGCTATCATGCCCTTCAAGGTGCGATTGAACCTTTTGACCTGTCCGTTGGTCTGAGGATGTCTCAGTGTCAAATATGCATGCTTGATCCCAGTTCACTTTGCTAGTTCTTGATGAAGCTCAGCAGTAAATTCTTTCCTTGATCGCTGATGATCTCTCATGGTGGTCCCCATCTTCCAATCAGATCAAGCATAGCTTCAGCCACTGTTCTTGCAGTTGCATTGGGTATTGCATAGACCTCAGGCCACTTGGAGTAAAGATCCTGTATCACTATGGCATATGTGTTCCCTTGGTGGAACTTAGGAAGGGGTCCTATCAAGTCAATCCCTACCCTTTCCCACAGTGCTCTTGCTTTGCTTGGTTGTAATGGCCCTGCTGTTGGAGAATTCGCAGCTTGATGCTCCTGACATTGCAGGCATGCTTGAACCCAATTATCTATGTCCTTTCACATTGAAGGCCACCAGTATGTTGTAACCATTCTCCCATACATCTTATCTTGTCCAAGATGTCCTCCTAGGGGTGAGTCATGATGGGCCTCCATCAAGTTCTCTCTCTTCGACCTTGGCACAATCCATTGTAGCTGGGCTCGGTGCTGGGTAGCTTTTCCCTTCTTTGGTTGTGCCCAGTAGGTTTTCCACACTTGATCCTGGTCAAAGGTGATCTGCTTGAGTAGGGCAAGCTGTCTTGTGTCCTGATAGCAGACTTTCAGTCCTGTTTGTAGCAATCAGCTTGCAGGATAGTGCATCCCTATGTGTGTGGATATGGCCCACACAATGCATGATTTTAAGCAGAAAAAATTCTTGCACACGCATGATCCATCTCATGATCTTCCTGATAGGGTCTTGCTGGTTGAATAGCCATTGAAAGGCGTGGTGATCAGAGATCACCTTGATCTCACTACCTAAAAGTAGATGATGCCATTTGTTAAGAAAATACATGATTGTGTATGCTTCTTGTTCAGTTGCTGACCTGTCTAGGCACTTGTTGGGGTCTGACATTGGGTAGAGGTCATGGCAGGTTATTTTATTGAGATCTCTGTAATCGATACAGAATCTCCACGCCCCCAGTTCCTTCTTACTGACCATCAAGACCAGCGCAGCCCACTTGCTCTTTGACTTACAAATGATGCCTGCCTTGAGCATTTTGTCAACCTCTTTGTTGATGATTTGTTGAATGGCTGGTGACACTAGTCTTGGCCTGGCCCTGATTGGAGTAGATTTAATAATTTTGATGTGGTGTTCTGTTGTTTGACTCACCCCAGGATGGTTTAGTTGGGTTCTAAACATATCCTTGTTCCTCTGCAACAAGTCTTGCAAATGAAGTTTTTGTGTTGGCTGCAGGTCTGTGTTTGTGATCAGCTTCTTGATGGTCAGCTTGATTTCCTCGTTGGTCTGGTTCTCTGAAGGGTAGGGCATCATAGGGATCCCTTCACCCTTGCCTGTTGAGGCCTTCTTGCTGAGCTGTAGGACTCTTCTTGCGGCATTGAGCTTGCCCTTGTATTTTATCAGGAAGTTGAACCCTAAAATTCCACTGTGCTGAAATTCGCCTGGGACAATGTTGAACTTGTGCTGGTAACTCTCAGTCCCCAACTTGAGTTCAAGAGTTGCTCATCCCTTGACTCTAAGCTTCTTTCCTGATACCAGAGTCCACTTTTGATCACACAGCTTAATTTGTGCTCCATCCAGTGTCGCGTCCTTGTGCATGAAGCTATTAGTCACACCTAAGTCGATTAAAAATTTGAACATCTTCCTCCCAATCTGGCCTTTAACTTTTGGTGTACGCCCCACCATAGGCACATTGATAGTTTGCACCTGGTTGGCCTGGATAGCATCCACTGTCTTGGTCTTGTCCTTGCGTTTGGGACGGTTGGCCTGCTGGTGGCCTTCCTTGCTGCACTTCCAGCAGCCTGGTCCCTTCAGTCTTGGCCCTTTCTTCTGTTTTCCAAAGGAGTCCTTCCTGTGCTCCCTCTTCTGAGCGGTTCTTGCTCCTGGATTATCTCTTTTTGATGCTGCTCTTGCTTGGCTCGGCTTCTCATGAACCCTTGAGCGCCCATTCCTTTTGTGGTACGCAGCATTTTGCCTGAATTCCTCTTTCATGGCAGCTCTTCCAGCAGCTTGCAGATCACCATAAAGTGTAGACCAGAGTTTCTTCTGAAGTCATGGTAGCAATCCATTGACAAATCACATGACTAGCAATTTCTTGGGCAGGTCCTTCACCACATATGTTGGACACATAGTCTGAACTCTGCTACTTTTTTGTTGGGTTGTTGTTGTAGGGCATCTACTTTTTGGAACACTTGGTAACAGTCAAGTTTACTGTTGTCGTATAAATTAACTAATTCATCACAGAGCTCATTCCACATGATCACTCTTCCAGTACAGCGTGTGAGTTTTGTCCAATCGCAGACAACCATAGCTTGGCCTTGTAGCCTGTTTACCATCCTAGTGACAAGCTTGTCTTCCTTCCACGTGCTGTGATTGGAAGCCTCCTCCATCTTGTCTACAAAAGTGAAAATGTCTTCTGTATCTTTTCTGCTGAACTCAGGTAAGTCATGCAACCCAATCACTGCCCAGTGCACATCATCTTGCTGGTCAGAAAACTTGTTTTTACTCCACTGCTGCCCCTTTGGAGTGTAAGGCATGGTCCCTGCGACCATGAGACTCTGTCTTCTCCAGTGTTCCTTCACATCTATTCTTGAGCATAGAGGGAATTTGTCCTCACTTTCAGAGTACTCCTCCTCTTCCTCATCAACAACACATGTGTTCTTGCCCAGGCCCTTGTCCTTGAGTTCTTCTAACTCTGGGTTTGTTGTGGCAGGCTTCACTTGTTGTGTCCTTTCTTTTGCTTTGGGCCTGCCTCCAGCAAGTTGCTCTTGCTGAGGCTCCATTGTGCCACAGTGTAAGTGCTTCAGTCTGAAGTCCACCCAGGCTGGTACTGTTAACTTCCTTTGGTCCCTTGCAGACATCTCCAGCAAGCTAAGCAGT
>CDFF01072397.1:28041-48037 GCA_000826265.1 Acanthamoeba culbertsoni | reverse complement strand
TTTATTCTATATTACTTTTTCATATTTATCTCTCACTAGTGTGGAGTTATATCAACTCCACACTAATTGGATTTTTCCAGGAATTCCCTGCATTCCGCTTATACCCCTGTGGAGAGGAATTCCCTCCAATCAGCTACTACCATGATCTCCCCTGACCTTGACTCCTTAGGCATGCAACACTCGATGCCTGCTGCCTAGCTTTCTCACTCAGAGTTCCTAAATCCCTTGAAGGGGGCGTGCACTTTCTTAAAGGGAGCGCCTGCCCCCAGCCTGATCCTTGCACTTTAACAATAAGCTTGCTTTATTTCAGTTTTTGCACAATTAAAGCTATGTAAAGGCCTCAAAGTTCTATTTATACCAAGGCTCATATCTTAAAAAGTATGTGAGTGTGAAAGTGTGCCAGCTTTCAGCAAGTATTTTCTATGCCCTGCACCTCCACAAAGAGACATTGATGGATAGGTCTGAGCATGCCCAAGATGTTGTTGTAGTTAGAAATTAATAGGCAGTGAAGACCCCAAGAATGAGGGAGTTTGTGTGTGGGTAAATCTGTTTTATTGAATAAACATTCTACAATTTATATCCAGGCCTAGCCATTACAGGCTGACCGTTACAACAGCCATATATTTGTTAATTCCGTTATTTATCTGTTATTTCCAATACTAGGGAAATTCCTGGCAGAAATTTTCTCTATTTTCCTGATCTTTCCAACAGTGTCAAAAACACTAGATTACAGATTCATTAACCTCTAGGCATTGCAACTGATTAAGGCCAAAGCATCATGGAAAATGGTGAGAATGGATTGAATAGGACTTTTATCTAAATCCTACTGTGAAAACTATAGTGGCCAGAAGTTTACACCATACTTGATGCAAACATGAGATTGGTGGCCAGAGCCATTTTTGATCTGATTGGCAGATAAGAACTAAGATCAAATTTGGCTGTTGGACCTCTTGGCCATATGGCAAAGAGAGCCACAAACAGGCAAATTGCCTCAAACACAAGGAAAAAACCAAGATCATAGTGTGAGAGCGTCCTGCTCTCCATAGGAATTTCCTGCGCCCTGCGCCCCCTGGGACGAGCCCCCAGATTTTCCGGAAGAAATGTCTTGAAGTAAAATATGTGCCTCGATTAGGAAAAAATGAGAGAAATTTTGCTTTTCTTTTTATTTTCCTTTAAATTTAAAAATCCTGGAAAATTCCCATGTTTCATTGCATATCAAAGGACCAATGTGCATTGGTCTTATTTTTTTTATTTTTTTGGATAAATAGTTAAAAAGTCCTTTATACAACATATCTATTTTACATTTTAATTTAAAACATTAAATATAAGGACAAAAGCCTATAAACTTGGGTTTTCAGAAAAAGTCCTAGGCTCTTTTGCTTGAAAAAAGCTTCCAGTGGCCTTATATCAAACTTACTATTTCCTGCTCAGAAATCTTGAAAGCTTATTTCCTAGATTGTAAAACAAGGTAATTAAAAAGAAAGCTGCTTTTCTTATATTAATTAACTTTTCCAGTTTCCCAAATTTAAAATGCTTATAAAAGAGGTCTTGCTTTTTTCTTCATTTTAACTGAATCTAAATGATAATTGGTTGTTTTGTAGTTTCAAAATGCAATTAAACTACAAAGGCATGATTGCCTAGTATATTAATGTTAAACAAGATAATTGAGGTATTTATCTAGATAACCCACCTTTATTGTGGTTCTTTGTTGAAGTAAATTTATTAAGCTACAATACTGTTTGAACGTTGTCTTTAAATACACTAAGAGTTTATTTAGGCAAATATTGATTGTAATATCCTTTGATCCAAATGCATTTCAGCAATAGAACTATTTTTCAACTTTATTCCTCTATTATTGCAAAGATCCATTAGGTCACTATATGGCCAATCAGGCGATTGCTGTTGCTGTGTATGATATTTTGTTTTTTCAATTCATGATTTGGATTCATTTCCTTGTGCGCGGTCAAGCCAATGGTTGGCAGGCAAACGTTGAACCATTTCTGACAAGAGATTCTCTGCAGCTCGCCCAAATCTAGCCAAATTCCCTTTGGCCAAGGGAGAGCCTGTCCCCCACATAAATTCACGTCTCAGTTGAAAGATATTCTCTCGAAGCTGAATGTCAACGTCTGATGCCACGAGATCATGGAGCTGCTTAGTAATGTTGGCAACTGGAAGGTTCATGTCCATCATTACAGCCACCTTGTCCCACAACTTTCCTGGTAGAGATCGATAAGGCAACACAGGCAGCCATTCGTTGCTGAAAAAAATGGGCACACATCCAGAGGCGAGGGCATCCCACAAACGGCGCGTCGTAGGGTTGTCTCCATCAGGAATTATGCAAAACCTTGAACTCTGCATCTTTGCACTGTAGCTTAGTCCAAGTGATTCCGTTGTTTTGTATGATGCGCTTCTTTCGAAGCGGCTCTCTGTTAAAAGCCACAGGGCCTGGGGGATTGATTGCCATGGGATTGTGTTAAGCTTGGCTCTTACGCTGCCATTTCGGGAGCTTCCTTCGAAATAGATGGAAATGGATCGAGGCTGTTGATCAGTGGGGCAGGGCAGGTTGGATCTGATGAATGCATTTACCACAGTCGGAATCGAGAACATCTGCCCACTATCGGAAGCCGCTCTTTGCAGGTAAAACGGATTATGGAGGGCCACCATCAGCCCTGCAAGCTGCTTCACAACACGCCACACATGCGTTCGGCACCGCCAGCTGGAGCAGATGTAGAAGATGCGCGCCTTGTGTTGCTGGAAGAACGGTTCCATCTCCAGGAAAGCATTGAAGTCTTGAAAGCGCTGGGCATGATCCTCCTCAGGCAAATGCGCAAGGGTAACAAAGTAGGTGGGGAGATATATGAGGTCAGCCTCGGAGGCGTTGCGTGTCAGATGCGGGTAGCGCAGGAGTTTGCGATGAAACCAAATCTCGCTGGCTCCCTGCGCTCGCTGCTGTCTCTCATCCTCCCAAAATGATGGGTGATCGGGGTGCTTGTGTATCCACCACTCAAGAGCGTCACTGCCTACGGCCACCACCTGGCTTGGCTCCCAGATGTACACTCGCACCGGCCGTCCAGATGGTGTGCGTGGTACCATATCCCATTCTGGTCCGTATTCGGTGTAAATACACCATCGATCGACCAAAGTTGTCCCTAGGCTGGTTCCTTGGGGAACAGACACCATAGCTGAGGAGGCCTTTGATGCGGAGGAGTGCAGATCTACCGTCTCAGTAGACCCAGCTGTACCGCCCACCACACGGAAGCGGGTGAAGAGGCCAGTCACATACTCTGGGCGGGAGTGCTCGGTGTACCACTCAATGAACCGCCGCAGCCCTTCCTCGAGGCTGATCCTGGGCTGGTAGCCGATGCAGGCCTTGGCCTTGTCAATGTTGGCAGGCTTGTGGAGGGCGTCAACTCGACTATCGACAAAGAGAGTAGAGGCCTTCTTCCCAAGGTGCGTCTCGATCAGGCGCAGCAGCGTCCCCACTCCGAAGGTCTGGTCAATTCCAAGGTTGAACGTCACAACCTCCCTTGGCACAAGTCTCATCAGATCGATCACTCCGCCAACAACATCGTCGATGTATGTGAAGGAGCGCTCTGAGCGGCCACCGTTGAACAGGGTCACCGTTTCACCTCTCACAACCTGCATTTGTTCCTGTCAACCTTCTTCTTCTAGCCTCCAGCACACCCACCGACACAAGACCTCATCTAACCTGCTCTGTCATGAGATACACGGCGGCATCGGGTCGTCCCCAGGGTCCATACACGGTGAAGAACCGCATGCAGATGGAATGCAGCTGGTATAATTGACTGTACATGTGAGCGTACGTCTCTAAACTGACCTTTGAGGCGCCGTAGGGATGGAGCGGGTTCAGATCCCTCCTCGCCTCGCTTGTGTCATGCGTGTTGCCGTAGACTGAGGATGTCGACGCAAAGAGGAGCCGTGTGCCTGGCCATTGGCGCACAGCCTCAAGGAGCGGAATGGAGCAGTCCACGTTGTCGTGCAGATAGAGTTGTGGCGCCTCCACGCTGTAGCGTGGGCCCGCCCAGGCTGCCAGATGAACGACATGAGTGAAGTTGTGGAGGGCGTGCAATTGCTGCAACATCTTGGCTCCCTCACAGAGGCTTGCATTGAGCACTGTCGCGCGGCCATTACTGCTTTCCACTAGCTCTCGGGCCCGCGCCACCTTGAGTTCAGGGCTGTAGAAGCCATTGAAACTGTCGATTCCCACAACCGTAGCACCTCTCTCCGCTAGAGTCTTGCCCAGGGAGAAGCCAATGAATCCTGCCCCGCCTGTCACTAGCACCCGCCATCCCCTAATGCTGTCCTCTTGCTCCGTTAGCCTCTCGAAGAGTCCGCACTCCGGCAGGGGTGGGGTCGAGCCTGGAAATGGGAGAAAAAAACAACCGGCTACGAACAGCACCCACAAGACCAAACACGCTACCCCCACCCGCAGCGGAAAGGAAGCAGGCTTCATCCCACACGCAGGCTCGGCCGGTACCTAAGAATCAAACCGCTGAGGAACTCCGCCTCTTTTTGACCTATTATGCTAAGTTACCGATCAAGAGAAATATTTCTATAACAAAACAATTTCACGAAATATAATTCCTTTCTGTAGAATTTCAGTTGTTTTTTTTAAACCAAAGTGTCGGAGGTGATAGGGCAGTTAAGAGCCTGAACTATTCCAAACTAACTAAAGAGAAGGTTCCGCAACAAATGGAACAATAATCCTTTGTTGGGACAGCAAAAAAGGAAACCACTTCTTCCCTGGCAGGAAGTCAAAACTGTTACTACTGCATATTTTCTCCACCTCAACTCTCATTGTTGCTTAGCCAATTAGCTGTCAGAATCGCTTTCGCTATCGTCCTCTTCAAAGTCCCTAATATTGACATCTCGTGTGATATATTTCAGCCTTTCGAGCGACTCCTGTAGACGTATGTTAGGCAGAATCTCTACTCACGAAAGCCGGTCAGTGAAGGAGAGACTCACCTGTACGGCATATGGAGGAAATTCGCTTAGCTCTTCCCGAAGTTCCTGCCCGTAGGACCGCACGAACTGATACATCACCATGAGGGCCTTCTTGCGGAATTGGCGTGGCACGATCGACGTTGGCGGATCGCCGAATCGAGGCTCCTCGGCAATCGTACAGAGGCTGTTGAAGAAATCCTCTAGCTACAGACCAGCACAGCAGTCAGCAAGAGCCTGGAGAAGGGGGTCCCGCAGAGGAACATTCTGGAAGGGGAATACCTTCGTCACGTTGCGCTCGATGAAGCCGTTCATGACTTCCATGAAGTGCTCTTTGCCGCTGAACTCGTTCTTGTTGGCGAGGTTCTGAAGCACCTTCGCGATGAGGATCAGCGTGCGGTGTGTTTTCGGGTGGGTCTCGGTCTTGACCAAGCCGTAATTCTGCGGCACAATTAATGCCGGACACTGAATCGTTGCGGTGATGGATGATAGAAATGAAGAGGCACTGTATGAGAACACGATATGGCCGCCACTAGAGTGTACGGGTGTGTTGGGTGAGTGCGCACGATGAAGCGGAGGAAGATGAGATTGCCCAGCACACGGTGCACGTAGTCGGGATGGTCGTATCGCATGTCTTCATAGAGCATGTGGCACAGCTGCCGCAGATACCTGAGACGTTTTGCAGGAGGATGGGTTAACGGCCACGTTACCAACGAAACCAAGAAATAAGAGAGCTCAAAGAGAGGAGCACGTGAGATAGCAGCGTACAGAGGAAAATAAGGCAAAGAAGTCAGGATGCGCGAGAGGAGCTTCTGGAGGATGAGTTCGAGCTGCAATCGCCCGATAAAGTCGTCCTGGCCCTCCTCCAACATCGACGGATTGATCTGATTGTGACACCACACCAACACAGCTTGAGGAACGTTGACCTCCCCTACCCCTTAATCGTCGCATGCGCACCTCCACGGACGTGGTGAAGGAGAAGATGGTCCCCAAGGGCGTGGGGTCGCTCTCGGTGACATTGGACCTGGGGCTGCTGGTCGTTCCCTGCAACCGATGCCCGTCGGCGGTGTGAGCAGGAATGATGGAACGAAGGAAGCGGGGCGAGTAGAGGGGGGGAGGTGAGCACATGGGCGTTGTTGGCGAGCTCGAGCTCGGCGATGGGCATGGCAAAGGTGTTCCAGAGGTAGGGCAGGCCCACCATGCGGCTGAAGACGTGGAAGGCCTTGAGGCCCACGGTGTCCTCGCGGAACAGGACCTTCTCATCGTCCAGGGCCATGAGCTCGTTCTTTAGAAGCAACTTGATCAGATCAGAGCCCTTGTCGGCAGACTGGTAGATCAGGATCTGCGCATTGTGTGTGTGTGTGTGTGTGTGTGTGTGGTGTGTGTGTGTGTGTGTGGCGTGAGCTCTATCTTTTTCGATCGAAACAGTACAGGCTCGAGAGAAGCGCGTGCACTTACCATCGCTGCGGCGACTTCGTCCAGGGACGAGGGCTTGGCGTGCGCGACATTGCCCACGGCCTGCGCCACGCTCTTGTCCATCAAAAACTGAAGCACATAGGAAGATTCACGTACAATGCGTAAGCAGGCTCAGGTACGGCCACCGCCCGTCAAACAACCGACGATCGGCAGGATCCTTGGAGCGTACCTCCTCGAGCACGGTCTGGACCTTGATGCTCAGACGCCGCATGGACTGCAGCCTGACCTCGGCTCCCGGCTCGAGAGACTCGCGGCGCCACACCAGCAGCTGATAATTGGGCTCCTGTTTTCGATATCGCACGCACACAATAGGCACGCGTAAGCGTGAATTGAAGAGAAGGAGGGAGGGGAAGGATCGGCTGGCAAGGGAGGACGAAGGATGCCTTGAGGATGAGCTTGGGACGCTTGTACTTCATGTACCCGAGGATGAGCAGGGTGATCAGGATGGCGCACACCACGGCCACGAAGGCCAAAGGCAGGATAACGCCCAGCACGATCGCCACCGTGTTGTCCGATCCCGAAGACTCCACATCACCGCAGTACTCCCCTTCACCCACCGGTAGTAAGATTCATTTGCCGCAGTTGTTGGTCAGGATCATCCTGAAGGAAGGGACCATCGATGGAGGGGAGAAGGCCTACCGCCAGTCCCGGGGGACGTGCAGACGCACGAGCCTCCGATGCAGTCGCCCTTGCCGTAGCAGGGCTGGGTGCTGTCGGGAGGGATGCACGTCCGCCTCGACGCCGAGGAGGATCGGATGAGGCCCGTCGGCACGCTCGTGATCGACTCGTCGGCGAGCCCGCTGCGATACATCTACAGATGGGTCCGACGGGGAAAAGAAGGAAGGAAAATGAGCCTTTTTTCCTTGCGATCCAAGTGGGGAGGGGTGGAGAGGTTACGCTGTCGACAGTGAAGATGGTGGGCTGGATGTCCTCGCCGTTGGTGGGCAGCACCGTGTACCCGTCCTTGCCGAGAGTAAGGTAGCTTATGGTGGTGATGGTATAGTAGCGGTTGGGATCCACGAGGGTCCAGGAAAAGGAAGCATAAGCTGTGGCCGCGGCACTTAACTCAGCTTCCTCGCTTCCTCCTGCTGAGTCCGCGGTTCTCACCCATGCATTGACGATCCTCCAACCGGCCTCTTCGTTGGGATTGTAAGTGTATCTGAGGCCAGAAACCTGGAACGGAACGGAACGCAACAGGGGTGTTTGCATGTTTGTGTCTGTGTTAGGTCGCATGGCGCAGTTCAAGGACTTTGTGAGAGAGAGAGAGAGAATGATCAGGCCAACCTGTAGGAAGCAGCCAATGCCCTCGGAGATATCTAAACTCGTCTCGTTGACGAACCAAACGGAGTTCTCGAGAGCAAGCAGGAGATGCTCGCCCTTCAGTCTCAAAGTCATGACGATATCGTTCGGGTAGGGAAACGCCCGCACGAACTGGGCCAGAGTCACATTCCCCGCCTCGATGGCCCCTCTGCCATGCGAGATGCCGTTCTCCCTCCTATCAGAGAAAGGAGCCCAAAAACACATACACACACACACACACACAGCCTCCTTGACCCGGGCCGGAGAGCGCACCCGAAGGAGCCGCCGTTCAAAAAGCCGATCTGGGTATTGCCGGTCTTTCGGAGCAGCTCCGCCGCCCAGCTGCCCAGCCCGCATTCCCCGAACATGCATCGGTTCTGCAGGGATGCCGTTAGTCAGATGAAGGTGGAGAGAGAAGAGAGAAGAGAGCAGAGAGAAGAGAGAAGAGAGAAGAGAGCAGAGAGCAGAGAGCAGAGAGCAGAGAGCAGAGAGCAGAGAGCAGAGAGAGAAACAGCGAAGGGCTGAAGGCATCGACGTGCATTGTAGTCGAGGGTCACCCCTGCCTCACCAATAACTCGCGCAAGTCCCGCTATAGAGGTGTTGTAGGCCTCGGCCACCTCTTCCTGCGAGAGCAGGGCAGCCATGTTCGGTTGGGAACTCATGATACCACACAAGGCGGTCCTTTGGTAGGATATACCTGGATGGTGGGTTCGGGCGCGATGTTGTCGTCGAGCGGTACGGCATCGCCGATGCAGTTCACGACCACACCGAATGGGTCGAACTCCACTTCGAGTTGGCCCAAATACTTGCCCCACATGCCCACACCGGCGATGCACACCTTTTGCTTCCACGGCAGCATCCTTACCTCGGGATAAGGCCCTGCAGCACCATCCACGTCGTCTGCCGACCGGACACGAGAAGCGATGATGTCAGCTATTAGTTGGTGGAAGACGAACGAAGTAAGACCTACCGTTAATGTATAATTGACCCTGGACCAGGACGACGTCGATGCCGAGGACGGTAGCGATAAGATCGTCTACGATTCGCTGTGAGCTCACCGCCACGATGATCTTGTTCACTGATGCTCAGGCCGTCAACGGATGACCAACACACTGAAGGCTACGTCGAATTCATCATACCTCCTTCGTTTAGCATAGTTCCTACCGCAGTTCGAATGGCGTCTATTTCAGCGGTGGAGTCCTGCTCAGAGAGGGCAGAGGTGAGTGTAGAAAATTCAGGCGATCTGTGCAAGGTAATGGACGTACCAGAGTGCCGGGTTCCTGTACCAGAGAGCCAATCTGGGCTGGCATTGTGGCAGCGTAACCGACAATTTCGCCATCCGGATAGGTCGTCTTCGTGTATGGGTGTACTGTTACATTGGCAAGCTTGGTTTCGTTTTGACTTCCGACCAAGTTTGAACACACCACCCGTGTGCCATTGGCCTGCACTGCTTGCAGGAACGATGCCAACTAGCTAGGGGTCAGTGAAACGTCAGGAGGAAGAAGATTGTGCCCGCACTAACCACAGAGAGGCCGCCTTGCATATCATAGAGATCGATCTTGACCACATCGTAGGTCGCATCCTGCACAAAGTGCGTGACCACTTCAGAGCTGAATAGGAAATAATTGGCTCCTGAAGCAGATAATTATGCCGTGTGCACAGAAAACACCGACGGAGTTAAAAAAAAAAACATTCACGGCCATATAAAAATTTCAAAGCAATTGGCCCGACGAAAAATAATACCGGGCAAAAGGTTGCCAGTGTCCACCACCAGCGTGTGTTGCCGCTGTGCCCGTAGTTCCGAGATGAGGGCTGCGCGGCGGGCGACACCGCCGAAGCAATAGGGGAGGTCCGAGGTGTAGGTGTCATTGACCGGGCGGCAGGGGTTGTTGGCCACGTTCATTGCCACTATGGAACCAAACGTGTTTCCCGAGTGTACTATGGTGACATTCCATCCTTCGACTCCTTTAGCGTCCCCCTTTTGTGAGTGTCAAGCACGTTGTGTGCTCCTCCGGAGTACGCAGGAAGAGAATTGGGATGTACCAAGAAAAACGGCTAAGAGACCACAAAGGAGAAAGAGGCCTGACCCCATCGGAATGATGTGAGGACTCTTTTACAAAAGGGACAAGCTGCGTAATGACATCTTTTCTCTGGCGTTTCCCTTCCGTGCTATGGTTACCCCTTTTCTTTACAAGGCAAAAACCACCGGTGTCAAGCAACGCATTTTCCGGTGTTTTCTTGTTTGTTTCTCGTCAACCCGCCGTTCATGGTGTCGGTGTTTGTACCTGGGCTCCGCCGGTGTCAAGCTCGTCAAGGTCGCTGCTACTTCCGTACTCTTCGTCGTCACTATCGCCTTCGTTCAGTGTGTCCACTTCCTGCGTAAGGTACTGCAACTGCTCCAGAGGTTCCTGGCATGGGGTTTTAGCCTTTAGTCTGGAGCTTGACCGATATTCGGCGTACCTTGACAGCATAAGGTGGAAACTCTCTCAGCTCATCATGGATCTCCTTACTGTGCTCCTGCACGAATTGGTACATCACCAAAAGCGCCTTCTTGCGGAACTGCCGCGGCACGATCGACGTCGACGGCTCTCCAAACTTGGGCTCGCTGGCTGGCTCACACAAGTGCTCAAAGAAGGTCTCCAACTGGAGAGTGATACCAGAGCATCAGCATCCACAGCTGGTAGCCTTTCAAATGGAGGTGCAGGCACTGACCTTGCCGATGTTGCGGTAAATGAAGCCGTTCATGGATTCCATAAATTCCTCCTTCCCCGTGAAGTCGTTCTTGTTGGCGAGGTTCTGAAGCACCTTCGCGATCAAGATCAACGTGCGGTGCGTCCTCGCGTGTGTGTGCTCTTTGGTCAGGCCGTAGTTCTGCGGCACAATCAATGCCGGACACTGGTCGAGTGCAATTTAGCCTTCTCATAGGGTACACAAGTGTATAGGGAAATGGAAAGTGTGCGCACGATGAAGCGGAGGAAGATGAGATTGCCCAGCACACGGTGCACGTAGTCGGGATGGTCGTATCGCATGTCTTCATACAGCATGTGGCACAGCTGCCGCAGATACCTGAGAAACAATCAGTTTGCATCCTTCTCGATGCACCACCCCAAATGGAGGGGAGGGAGAGACTCAGTTTGGCTTACAGTGGAAATTGAGGAAGCGAGTCGACAATACGCGAGAAGAGCTTCTGGAGGATGAGTTCGAGCTGCAGTCGCCCAATCGAGTCATCCTGGCCCTCTTCCATATGCTTAGGATTGATCTAAGGGAGCACGCGCGTGAGCAAACCACCAAGAGTGCAATGCCGTCCGGAGAAGCCCTTACCTCAATCACGTTTGTGACCGAAAAGATGCTTTGCAGGGGCACGGGGTCGCTATCCGAAACGTTGGATTTGGGGTGGAGAGCCTCGTCCTGATATATGCGCATAAGCCTTCTCCCTCCCCCCCATACAGTCCTGACGAGGAGGATGGAAGGCAGAGAGAGAGAGAGAGAGAGGGCAGAGAGAGAGAGAGAGAGAGAGAGAGAGAGAGGGCAGAGAGAGAGAGCAGAGAGCAGAGGGCAGAGAGCAGAGAGCAGAGAGCAGAGAGCAGAGAGAGAGAGAGGAAACCTTACCTGAGAATTGTTGGCGAGCTCGAGCTCGGCGATGGGGTAGGCGAAGACGGACCATAGGTAGGGCAGGCCCACCATGCGACTGAACACGGAGAAGGCCTTCACGCCCAGCGTCTCCTCGCGGAACAGGACCTTCTCGTCCTCGGACTGCAGCTCGTGCTTGAGCAGGGTCTTGATCAACTTGGTGCCCTTGTTGCTCGACTGATGCACGAGCACAATCGCAGCAGACACCTCATCGATGAAGGTACGCTTGTTGTGGATCACACCGCTGAGCGCCTTCACCACATGCTTGTTGAGCAGGAACTGGGGCAAGGGAAGCGTAAGTCTTTTCCTACACACCACCCCAGGAAAGGATGGACCTAAGGTCGGTACGTACCTTCTCAAGCACTCCGCTCACCTTGACGTTGATGCTCTTGGGGAGAGCGTATTTGTTTTCGCTCTCCATCGACTCGCGGCGCCACACCAGCACCTGATAATTGGGTTCCTATTTTGGCGTGCGGTGGCCATGTCAGGGGAGGAGGGAACGAGAATCGCCTCACCGGAAGAGGCGGCAGAGAGGGGAGGGAAGGGGAGGGGTGAAGTTCACGTGCCTTGAGCACCAGCTTGGGTTGGCGGTACCTCATGAAACCCCAAAGAAGCAGCGCGGCGATGAGGGCCAGAATCAGCAGCAGGAACACAACCGGTAGCACCGTGCCGAGCACGATGGCGAGCGTGTCGTCGCTCGAGCTGGAAGAGGAAGCAGAGGCGCAGAAATCGCCTGCACGCGCAGAGAACGATGGATTGAGGGGAGGGGAGAGAAGGCATCAGTCGAAAAAGGCGTGTTTGGGGAGCGAGGGTGAGGGCTGTGGCAAAAAGAAGGCAGCAGCGAACCGACGGTCCCTGGGTCGCAGTCGCAGACGCCACTGACGCACACACCGTTGTTATTGCAGAGGGTGCCGCTCTCGTCCAGGCACGAGCGGCGCGTCGCCGTGCTGTGCAGTATGCGACCGAAGGTGCCGGACGCGATCGGCCCGTCATCCAACGCGGCCAATATGACCTGGAGGGGGGTACTGTGCGTGAGCCTCGCGCTGCGGTCTTATCTGCTCTCTCCTTTGGGGGCGTGTTACGTGAGTGGATAACGCATACCTCGTAGAGAAGTTGGCCCGTGTTGACTACGCTCGTGGCGTTGCGGAACACATGGTAGCCGTCACCGCCCTTGGCCACGTAGTCCAAGGTGACGAGGGAGTACGTGGCCGCGGGATCGACCAGCGTGCTCTGGCCCGCGTGATCCACGGTCCAGGCGTTCACCACGCGCCATCCGGCTTCCTCCGCGGGGTTCCAGCTGAAGGTCAGCCCTGAAAGCTGGTATTCGCGAGATCGGCGGGTGAGTCGTTCCGCAAGGAGGCAAGAGGAGGTTGAGTCAACGCATTACCTGGACAAACCGGCCAGTGTTGGTACCGGACACAGAGTTCTCCAAGGCCACGAGAAGCTGCGCGCCAGTGACGGAGAGAGTGTAGATGAAGTCCTGTCCGTATTTGACGACAGTCTGTACGTCGGAGGCCATGATGGGGCCCTCTGCCCATCCGCCGCTAAAATCGAAAGGGAAGAGACGGGTCGGATCAGCACCAGGGCTTTTTGGGGAGGGGACGCGGTGTGATTCATGTGTACCCGATGCTGCCGCTGTTGACGAAAGCGATGGAGGCGTTCGTGACCTGGCGGAAGATGTCCGCTTCCCAGTTGCCGATGCTGCACTCGGTGAAGTTGCACAGCCCTTCGTAGCTGATGTCCATGCTGGCCGTGCCCACCTGCGTGGTGTACGAGGCGGCCACCGCATCGTTGTAATAGGTCACAACCGAGTCCTGCACAACCCAATGAGGGAGGGGAGGGGGAAGCAATGAGCCTCATGGGGAAGCCAAAGGTGAGGGTCGGGAGGGGGGAGGGGACCTTCACGCTAGGATCCTCGGTGGTGTTCGACGTGAGAACATAAGCATTGCCTCCCTGAATGAGGAGTCACGAAGGCCAAAGCCATTAACTCTCAGAGAGAGAGAGAGAGAGAGAGAGAGAGAGAGGAGAAGAGAGCAGAGAGCTTCGGCTGAATGGATTGGGGAGAGAGGGCGCGAGAAGGCAAAAATACCCATGACGTGATGACCCCGTACTGGTCGAAGGCCAGGTCGAGCGTGCCGATGTACTTGCCGTAGGTCCCTGTACCTATAACCAGGACAGACTGGCCCCAGGGCATCTATGGCATAGTGGGCCGGACATGACGAAGAATCGACTCATTCAGAAGCGGGGGAGTGAGCAGGGCGCTTTACAAGTGTTCTACATACCTTATATTCCTCCGGGTATGGGCCCATGATATCTTCGTCAAGGTCAACTGTGCGCGCAGCGTGGTGTTAGGTCTTCACAGGATGCAGGGAACTACTTGCAAGGGGCAAATAGGAGAGGAAGGACGGTACCCGTGGAGTTGGTGATATAGAGCTCCTTGTGAACGATGAGGACGTCGATGCCAACCACCTCATTGACAACAGTCTTGAGAAGCGTCTCATCGTAGATGGCCGCAATGATTTTGTTAACTGCAGGCGTGGGTCAGGCTGGCTGCTGTTTGTTCCCCCATCGGTGGAACGAATGTGCATTCCGTACCGCCGATGTTGGTTAGCTTGCCGACAGCAGCCTTCAGCGCTGAGACTTCGTTCGTTGAATCCTAATCATGTTGTTGGAGAGTGAGTGTATTTGTGAATAATCAACAAAGGAAGAAACATACCAACGGAGATGGATTGGACAGCTTGAACCGTATGGATTCCCCAATGCTACCACATATGCCAACCTGTTGCATATATATATATATATATATAGAGAGAGAGAGAGAGAGAGAGAGAGAGCAGATTTTAGATATTGTTGTTTTAGTATCCGTTGCAGTGGAACAAGGTTCCGCACCATCTCTCCTCCGGCGAAGGTGTGGATGGCATAGGGGGCTATTGTGAAATTGGCCAACGCTGAATCGTTCAGGGTGTTGACAAGGTTGGAGGCAACGATGGCGGTGTTGGGAATAGCGCTGAGGAATGCTGCCAACTTGACGAGAGGAAAGAGTTCTGGCTTTCAGCTATGGCTGTGAAGCGAACGGCACACAACAAGCAGCACCTTGGAAGGGTCTATCACGTCGTGATCACCCAGCTTGAGCACATCGTATCCTACAAGATAGATATCACGTTCCCCAGGTTATCAAGAAATGTAAACGGGGAAGAAGAAAAACTCGTTCGAGTCGCTTGTTAGCGGTAAAAAACAAACCCAAGTCATCATAAAACTGGCCTATGGCTGACGGTCCGCTGGCAGCTGCAAAAGGGGATGCTGCAAACATGAAGCCCCAAAAAATGGACTCCGTGGTTAGTTTTGCCAATAACCACCAAATCAAGGTCTAAAGAAAACGGTCTTGGCAATTAATTGAAGGGGGGGGGGCGAGCATGCCGGTCAGCACGTTGCCGGTGTCGAGCACAAGCACGTTGGACCGTGTAGCTCTCACGTTGTTGATATGCGTCATGCGTCGGCCCATGCCGCCATAGCATTGTGGGGGGTAGGTCCCGTTCGCGTACGGGGCGCAAGCGGCATTATACTTGTTTACTGCAACAACCGAGCCGTAGTTGTCTTGCGTGTGTACTAGCGTCATGTTAAACCCACTTACCGTTGCTGGAAAGAAAAACCACCAGAAAGAGACGTCATTATTTGTTTGTTCGGCGCCAACTCATCTGTTTTCGAGAAATGAAGCCATTACCTGGGCAGGCCACTAAGAAAAAATACCACAACACAAGAACTAATCCAGCTCCCCAGGCGGACCACATCTTGTGTTGCGCGCTTCCTTGTTGGGTGTTCTTCCTTGCGAAAAACGTGCGGCGGTTTGGTCTACCATGGTCGCCGGACCCCGGAAATGAAGCAACTCACTTGAGGTATGCCTGTAACAAGACCGGGCCTTGACCCAATTTTCCCATCTTTTCTCTTCCTTCAGAATTGGTAATGGAAGTTGCCGCGGACGCCCCACGAAAGCGCAAACACGCAGCAGAAAGCTGCGCTGCACTCAATACTAAAGACCGCAACGAGGACTTAATTGCTGGAAAAACCCAGGACCGCCTTGTGTCAACTGTTGCCCAAGAAGATCTTCATAACATATCTTCGGGCTTGAGGGAAACTCGCGATAGCCATCGCCACAAGAAAGCGAGGAAGTGCGCTGAAGACGACGAGGATGAGGAGGAGAAGGGCCAAACCAGTTTCATGGAGCTTGACTTGTCGTCGTTCGACAGTGGCGATACTCTTACCAATAATGACGCAGATGACGTAGAGGAGGAGAAGGAAGAAGAAGAGTACTTTGGCTATCAGCTTGAGCTGTTTGGCACGGCTACAAGCAAAAAACTGAGGATTGTCATTCAAAAGAGATGGCGTCCAGGCAAGACCTTTTATGTTGGGCGGGAGCAGTTTGCTGGCCATTACCGCATGGCGGAGAACCTGGAACGAATCAGCCGCCAACACTTTGCCATTCGATGTTCCGAACGCGAGCATGGTCCTGAAGAAAAGGACAAGAAGCAAACCAAGAGAAAGCGAAGCGAATCACTACAGTGTTTCTATCTCGTTGACCTCTCTTGTACTACACTGTCACACTCACTCTCTCCTCTCCTCTCCTCCCTCGAGAGCTCACTGTCAATTACAAATACGCAGCGAACGGAACATTCCTCAATGGGAGATTGTTAGGCAAGGGCGTCGAAAGGGAGCTTCACCACAGGTACCTCCCTGGCCATCCTTTTTTTTTCTTGTTTTTTAAATTTTAAACTTAGGTGTTTTGCATCAGAGACACGATAACAGTTTTGATGAAATCAGCCGATGAGCATCTTACTCTTGTCGGGTATCACCACTTCCCACACCCTTTATCAAAATGATCCTTTTATTGATTTTCCTTGGTTGCGTTCGTTGCGGCTTCGGTTCAGGTACATCTTCACCGTTATCAAATCGAGGCCACGACGCTCGCGCAAGGAAAGAACGGAGTCTGAATTCCCGCAAGAGGTCCTTGGAGCGCCTACGCAGCCAGACACACACCCTGTTGAGTTCGACGCCCAATCGTTTACATCATCTCCAACGGGGCAGCGTTCGTTGCATTATCACATGTCACCGCCGCGATCTTCATCCCCTTCTTCATCTCCCCAGATGCCAGCCAAGCACTATCGCTCGATAAGCAAGGCCACTCAGTACTATGGGGACAACAAGCTGTCGTATTCGCTCAAAGTCACGGAACAGAGCAGCATCTCGTCGAGCTGCGGTTCTGAAGTGGTCCTTATCGCCGCTAGGGGTGATGCACGAGGCAAACGCAGCAGCAGCGGCGGCGGCGGCGGCGGCGGCAACCAAAGCGTTCATCACCAACACAACACGGCAGCGCAACAATCGCGGGCTACACCCGGTCAGGAGTCAATCTTGGTATC
The DNA here is from genome assembly GCA_000826265.1 of Acanthamoeba culbertsoni. Taxonomy (NCBI): domain Eukaryota; phylum Discosea; order Longamoebia; family Acanthamoebidae; genus Acanthamoeba; species Acanthamoeba culbertsoni. The sequence goes on along the minus strand of CDFF01072397.1, from coordinate 31,259 downwards.
ATGTCTGAGCCGGTTCCTTGTGCTACTTTATCTTGTGGTACGCTTTGGCTTGATTACTCTGTTGGGGTTTGAGTACTAAAGCTCTTGACTCCTCAGGGGTCCTTTGGCCTCAAGGTTGCTAGGTATGCATGCAAGCCCTCCTGCGTGATGTGGTGGTTGGTGTGTTGTACTCATTCGTTCTCTATCTGTTACGAACATTGCTGCTGGCGACCATTTCGGGTTGGGCTGTTTTTTCCCCACAAGCGCATGGTTTTTGCTATCTTATATATTTAGCTATTTTAGTGCCTAGTGATACTACCATCCAGGGTAATGCATTTGAATTGTTTTTTTTTTTTTTTCCAACAGTAAATAGTTCCGGATCTTGCGTTACATGGACAGTTTTTGGTCCTTGCTTGCAGAAATTGCCAAAAAGGAAAATGAAGAGAAACGTGGCGGAGAAGAGCGAAGCGAGGAAAGGGGGTAGCTCCTGGATTACTATTGCTTGCGTGCCAACTGGTTATCAACCGGGGGGGGGTGAGTGAGCTGGACGTACAAATCAATACTATCGAAAACGCACTGTTTTTGAATTTTCTGGCAAGTGATGGATTCGGCCAGCCAACAACTTACCCTGGCATGGTATTCTGGTTTTCCTCCGCTTTTAAAAATAGAGTCTTACAAGCCATAGTTCATAGAGAGTCCAGATTTTTCTTGCTAAATCTCAGGATCACGCTGACTCTTTGATCGGCGCCTGCTAGGTTGGCGAACACGTTCGAGATACGCGATGGGGCTAGCTTAGCACGCCGCGAAGTCTATCGCGAGTATGTAGAGTTCTGCCAGCAGTACGGGCTGAATGCAACGACTGCTGCCATATTCGGTAAACTCGTGCGACTGGCGTTTCCAACTATCAGCTCACGTCGCCTTGGGCCTCGCGGAGCGAACATGGTGCATTACTACAACTTTCACAAAAAAGACACACCTTCGCCGCCACATTCAGTTCAACAACTTCCTTCACCGACCGCTGCCCCTACAATCTCCGTTTCACCCTCCACGGCCACTTCCACCCCAACCACCACTATCACCACCACCACCACCACCACCATCAGAAGCTCTGTTCGCTCCACTGCTCCGGTGATTGAAACCGCTCCTACCGGCAGAGAATTTGAGGATTTGAGTGCCAGAGAAGCCTCCTCGTCCGCTTGTTCTACATCAACACGCAGTACCGACGAGACCACACAGCAGGTCCATAATCAGGCAACAAGTCGCGCACAAGCGATTGTGCCACTTGCCCGTGCCGCCACGGCAACATTCACGGAGCCATTTCCGTCATTTTCCGGCGATCAAGGTGGGGTATACTCTCATATGAGAAACTCCATATGGAGCCGTTCTGACCACGTCTTTCATTCCCTCCGACGTGCAGCCATGAATGACCCCTACACTTTGGCATCTTCTGCTCAAGCACGGGTAGGTGCTCCGCCAGTGGAACCGAGCCAGCTCTACGTGAAGCCGAGCTCGTTGTGGCCCTCGGGCGAAGGCGCCCATCTGAACGTGATGGCCGTGGCCAGCCATCTCATGCATCAATATCGCTACTCCTACTACATCCAGTGTCCTCTGCACCCAGCTGCACTCGAAGAAAACAACGTTCGTTACGTACTTTGTACCAAGGAAGGGTCCGAGGAGAGAAGTGCTCTCTCCTTGAACGTTTACTTTGCTCTTTGCCTCGGTACCTAATTTCCGTTCGTATCTGTGTTTCATGCATTACCAAACCAACGCAAATATGCCGATAATGCTTCAGGTGCCGTGATATCGGGACACGTGTCGCATGCCCGAACGTTCTTTGAGACAGCAAAGGAGCATTTGAGCGACGTTTTTGACATGACGGACTACTCCGTGGCGCAGGTCCTGGTGCCGATGGGATTCCTGGAGCGATTCTTCGCGAAAGACGAGGCTGAAGGCTGGCGAGTCACGATTTATTATCTCACGCTCGCCAATCAGATATGCCGCCGTCTCGGCGCGCTTGCCAGCGATGTCTATAGCCGATGCTCCAAGGCGGTCTTCTTTATGGAGGACGTCGACATGAGCGCGCAAGATTCCAACTCAAGCAGCAGCAACAAACAGGACAAGTCGTGGGAGGAGATAGTCGAGACCGAGCTGAACTTCCACGAACAGATCCAGCAGCAGAAGCAAAGCTGGCTCAACTATTCAGGGATACGGCGGACGCATAAGATCCTTTACGCTATCCTCTTTGCCATCGTTCATCTGATGGACGCCATGAATAATCTCGACAAACTGCGTCTTACCGCTTTTGCGCACCGGAAACGCCGCCGAGACGCTGCTGACGTCGCGTGCGAGCAACACTACACCGAAGAGGAGGAGGAGGACGAGCGTGAGGAATACACCAGCAGGCAGGGTGTCGGCCGAGCGCTCGCGCACCTGCTGGGCCTCAAGAAGATCACGGGTTCCAACGGGAGGGAAGTGAACGAGAACGGTCACGACGACGATGAAGAAAGAGAAGACATCGACGAATCGTCCTCTATTTACCTGAAGGCCGTGAGGAAGGTCGGTCTTGGCCGCAAGGACGTCGTTCGGATAGCTCGGTACTTCGCGAACCAGCTGATGCTGCTCGAGGAAGAGCTTCTGGTTCTCTACCAGGGCACCGAAACGGGTGCGCGATATCTGCCTACACCGAACTACAACATGACGAGAATTTTCATCTACGGACTGCGCGTGGACAACAAGTGGATTGCAGGCGAATATGACGCCACGCTGGCTTTAATTCGCGAATTTCTGGCCCTGCATCGACGAGAGATGTACAACCTCATGCTGTACGAGAACAAGTCGACCTTTCAACGTATTCTCGAAATACTGCAGGAGATGAACCAACCCAACCTTTTGCATCAGCTGGTTACTCAACTCAAGCCACTCGCTTGCGTATCTCCTATTATCGCCACCATGTGCGATCACTTCCGACAATCAGCTGCAGCCTCACAACACAACAATTAAATTCTTTTTGTTCAGAAAAAAAAATTCTTTGTTTCCCGTGGATTTTTTTTTTTTGGACGAATTGGCGGAAAAGTTTTAGCTGTGCGTCACGCGCCAGCTGTGCTCATCTCATTTACAAAGTGCCTCAATTGTGATTCCCATGTCTGCTCTTGATGAGGTTAAGCAGAAGTGTAATCTGCTGGCCACCTCGACCAAGGTCAAAGAGCGCAAGGTAATTTCCAGCTTTTTTTTTTTTTTTT
>CDFF01072397.1:0-23364 GCA_000826265.1 Acanthamoeba culbertsoni | reverse complement strand
AACCCTCTTTTGCCAGACTCTGTAGACAGGGACAGCATGTTTTACGACGACAGCGTCTACCCTCCCACCGTCTCGCTTGGGGACTCCCACCCGCCTGGCCCCAGCGCCAAGGATGAGACGGTCATCGGCGAGGACACCCGCGCCAGCTATGCCAAGAAGGCAAATATTCCCTCTCCTCTACCCTACACTTTTCATGCGTGTTAGTGTTCATCAACTCGTTCACACTAACACACACACACACACACACACACACGCATACACACAATTTCTGTGTTCCGTTGATCACCGGCAGGTGCTTGCATGCATTCGCCGACTGACCTCGCAGCCGGAAGCATTTGGTCGAGAATCAGTCCGCCGAAACCTGCTACGAGTAGTCGGGCGCGTCATTGGACTTCTGAACTTGAAGGTGAAGTCTCGCCTTATCTCCAGTTTACTCTTCATTCTTCTGTATCTCAGGGAATCAATCATCAGACCATCAGTTCGGCGGAACACAGGCGATATGTGATCAGAGTGGGAACCAGCTTGCTGAAGACCTTCGTGGCCCTGTGGGAGAACAAAAAGCTCAGCTCGCCCACGAGAGTGGCCCTGGCGCAGTGCGTCCGCGAGTTCCTAAATCTCGATGAAGAGGACGGCGAAGACTTCTCCGAGGTCTTCGTGAAGCTGATACAGGTAATTCTCGAAATGCGTGCTCTTCCCATATGGATCAGGCATCATCATCTTGTTCGGTCTCACACGGGTGGTACAGGACCCAAGCTTTCAAGTGAGAAAGTACATGAGCCGTGCCATCACGCTCTTCTTTTCGCTTTACCCGGCACAGGTCCAGATCTTCAATGATCTCTCTCAGCATCTGTTGCCTATCAGTAAGTTGCCCATTACCCTCGTTCGTTCGTTCGTGTATAAGTGTTATTGCTAAGTAGAGCTATCATCGGAAATTCCAACGTTCATCAGATATTTACGAGTCCGAAGAGGGGCGCGTTACTGCCCTGCTAACTCTTGGAGAGATTGCATCGGTCTCGCCGGAGAACGAGCAGCGCATTCTCTTCGAATTATGTGTGATCAATGGCAGCGTGGGCGAGGCCACCGCGCCAAAGCCAGCCAAGACGAAGACAAAGACAAAGGCGAAGGCGAAGGGAAAGCAAAAAGATGACGAGGAAGAGGAAGAGGAGATAGCCGAGATCGGTCCGGGCCACGAGCAGATATCCGACCTGGTGGCGTACCTAATCGAGCACATTGCGCTCACTCTCTCGTATCCGTCGCCGCAAGCGCTGCTCTCGGACCACTTGTCCTTCCTTCTGGGCAAGTGGTGCGAAGCCAAGTTGCCGCTGCACCGCTTCCCCATCCGCCTGCTCAACGAGGCCAGCTTCAAGGACTTCCTCAGCCACCACACCTCCATCTTGCTGCCCAAACTGGTCTACCTCACGGATCGGGACAACCTCGAACTGGTTGCCCAGCACTTGGACGTATCGCCCGATAAACTGGGTATCTATCGAACATGTCCTCACGACGTTGTGCGTTACAATCCTTGAATATGTTGTTTTTTTTTCTTTATGGTACAGTTCTGCAGCACTATCCTGCGATCTTTGCGCAGACGTTCCCGCTCTACTATGCGACGAACAAGGAAAAGAAGGATCTGGGGATGTACATATGCGAGACCTTTCTGCCCACATTCGTGAGCGCCGAAATGGTCAATCAGCTCATTCCGAAGGAGCTCGATAATATCCTCATACGGCTGCTCGATTTGGCCAAAGTGCAATTGCCTGCAGGTTCCCTCTTCTTCTTCTTCTTCTTCTTCTTCTTCTTCTTCTTCTCCGCTATGTCGGCTCACATGCCTTCCTCTGACGAGCAGCTGACGACAGCGCGGGTAGCGAAGGCGTCGCAAACGAAGAGGCAGAGGAGGAAAACGACAGCAACCTCTACTTTTCTGCGAACACCATTAAGAACGTGCTCAAGCACCTTGCTCAGGGTTTCAAGGTGGAGGTCGTATCGCTGTTCTTCAAGACAAAGGACCGCGTGCAGAAGATTCTGCTGCATCTTAATCAGCGCCTTGCGAAGGCCCACCGCCGGCAAGACCAGCTACGAGCCTTCCGCGTGTTTCGGTTGTTTGTGGATATTCTGGGCGACAACGCATGCACGGCGGGTGTCCTGCGCGATATCATACACACGATCCTCCGCACGATCAGCAATCCCATCCTGGCCTCTCTCTCCTGCGACCTGCTCAAACAAATCGCGGTAATTCCCCACTATTGGTTCTACTCGCAGCCTATGTTATTGTTCATCCACACTTGTGCGAACCCACCAGGTGCTCGCGCTGGAGAAGAACAGCAAGCGCCTGGGCCACCATCTCAAGGCTATCGTCACTACCATTGTGCCGCTGGCGCAGAGGCCGAAGAAGCCGGGGCAGGCGGAGGCGCTCGCTGTCCTCACGCTCCTGATGAACCAGACTCAACTCAAGGACGCCATTCTCCGCCTTGACCCGTTTCCCGACATCCCCGTCTTTGCCGAAATCAACCGAATTTACTACAGGTAACAGGCCTGAGTCCCAAGGATCTCCCTTCTCAGCTCACATCGGAAGCCTCTATTTTTTGCTGAACGTTTGTTGTTGTTGTTGTTGTTGTTGTTTGTTGTTGTTGTTTGTTGTTGTTTGTTGTTGTTTGTTGTGGGTTAATTGCAGCCTGCGAGGAGAGTACAGCCTGACGGAGGAGATCGAGCGCTTCATCAGCATGTGGGCCGGTGCCGGTGCGACGGGATCGATGGCACACAAGGTGGCAGCGTCTTCCGCCATATCAGTTGCCACCAAGATCGCCTCGCTGGCTCATCTCAAGAAGCTGCTCAAGACTTCCAAGACGGACCTCAATCGGCTACTGAAGCAGGCTCAGATGCCGTATCTGGGCCATCAGCAGCTGCACCAGGCTCCCCTGGCTGAAGGTGACTCCCCGCTCTGCCAATTCCAGCGAGGTCTTGCCGTCGTTTCCCCGCTCATCGCTCTGCCTCTGCCTCTGCCTCTGCAGCCTCATCGCAGGGCAGCGATACGCAACAAAGCTTGATCGATCGCCTGATTTGGGAGCTCGTCCAGCTCTGCGCGCCGCAGAACGATAGTGCCATCCAGCAGATGGCTGGAGACTGCCTGGGCGAGCTTGGCGCTGTGGATCCTTACGCCATTGCTTTTTCCTTCCCGCACGACGCCCGGCAATCGGCGGGCCCCGAACACGCCTCCAAGGAGCAGCACACCAAGGAGGCCAAGGTAACGTTGAATTCATTAACATTATTATTGACAGGAGAGCGATGATGACTGAATGATGGCTTCCCTCAGATTTCCATTTTGGAGCTTCTTAACGCCTATTTGACGGACGCTGATGTCGACGTGCTGAGCATGGCGTCCAGCTGTCTCAAGGCCATCCTCTGCACGAACTCTGGCAACAGCGCTCTCAATGCTCTGAGCGAGGAGGTGAAAGAGGAACTTATGCCTTATCGTCCATCGGTGAAGAACGCCAAGGTTTCCTCTCTCTCTCTCTCCCTCTCTCCCCCTCCCCTTCCCCCCAATGAACCGGCAACCTCTGTCCTCAGGAAAATCACTTAACGCTCTCGTGCAGCCACCCACTTTTCCTTACCCGCTGCCTGAGGTTCCGCTCACAGCTTCCGACCTCTGGTCTCCTCAAACATACACGAGCTACAACGAGTGGGTATGCCATGTGGCCTACGCTCTCTCCAAGTACGCAGTAAAGGACAGGTGCGTTGCCGATGAATATTCCCCAACGTGTGAACAATCACCAAACTATATCTATATACGTACGATATCTTGTTGAATCCATGCTTATATCCGTTTCCGTCTCCCTGGTTAAGGATGTTGCACATGTCCGCCCCCATGTGCCTCAAGAAGCCTGAGTTCGCGGAGTTTCTTTTCCCCTACCTGGTGATGAATGTCGTGTGCTTCCCTGATGACACAACCATCACCTTCACCCCGGCATCGAGCACCACGGCCTCTACAATGAGCCTTGCTGCCTATATTTCCTACAATCTGAGGTAATCGGCTGCTCTCCCGTGACCATATGCTCCGCCAGCGTTAATACGCTGACGGCTTCTCGCGGATATGGTTTCTTCTTCTTCTTCTTCTTCTTCTTCTTCTTCTTCTTCTTCTTCTTCTTCTTCTTCTTCTTCTTCTTCTTCTTCTTCTTCTTCTTCCAGGACGCACGTCCTGTCGGACTCCAACACCAACACCGAGTCGATACAGCTCACTCTGCACACGCTCAATGTGCTGCGAAAGCAATTCATGGCGCAAGGCGGGGACGATCTCCCAGCGGCACAACTGGCCGGCACCGGGAGGAGGAGGAATGACGTGTTCAAGACGCCCACGGAGAAGACTAAAGGCGCCAAGAATGGGGGCTATCGGTTCTGGCAGACCGACTTCTGGAAGGACTTCAACTTCCTTGACATCGCCCGTGCTGCCCAAAGGTGCGGAATGACAACACCGTTGATCCTGTGCTCTGTCAGAGAACCACTCGTTCATGGACGGACGGATGGATGGATGGATGGATGGTTGGATGGATGCCTTACAGATGCTCGGCTTATCTCACGTCGCTGTTATACGTCGAGCTCTGGTGCGAGAAAGAATACGGCCAGCTTCAGCTTCCGCCCGATGAGCCCTACTCGCGCTTTCTCGAGTCAGAGAGCGGACGCGGGTATGGCAGCAACGGGCCGAATGCCGAAGGGACGCCCTCCTACATGGAGCTTCTCCTGGAAATCTACAGCAACATCAACGAGCCCGACTCAATTTATGGCCTGCAACGCAACCAAAGGTACCTCACGGTTTAGCAGTTCCGGCGATGATGGGCCTCTCTTCGTTGCTGAGACATTCCACCCAGCCTGCATTCTCGTATCAAGACGTATGAGCACGAGCACGATTGGGGGAAGGCGCTCGGAGCCTACGACATGACGCTGCAGCATGCGAGTGTGGGTCGACCTCCGCTGCCGCTGTGCCAGGGACTGCTCTCCTCTCTTCAGAAGCTGGGCCATCATCACCTGCTCGAGATCTATTTGCGCGGCTTCGCCGTCCAATACCCAAGCCACTTTATGGACCTCTCCGAGTTTCAATACGCCGTGCGTCCTCCCCTGGGACTTCCTCCAGTAGTGTGTGTCCACTTCTCGCGGCGGTCTCATTGTTTCTTCATATCGTATATCAATGTATATAAATGGTGTGGGTGTGTGTGTGTGTGTGTAAATATGATCAGGAGGCTTGGCGGACATGCAAGTGGCAGATGGACTGGTTCCGGCATTCCGTAAATCCTCTCCTGTTCACTCGCCAGGCCGAGGAGAGCGGAGAGGACCAGCAGAGCAGTCTGGGACCATGGAGCACTGCCAGCGGCAGTGTCAGTGGCCCGACCAGCTTCCACATGGGGGCGTACCACTGCCTTAGGTAAAGCTAAGACGCACGCGTGGGGTGTCTACTACTTATGGGTGTACACTTCCGACCTCAGACTCACACTGTCCACAGATCGCTGCACGATGGGGACCAAGCCGTGTTCTGGAAGAATCTCCGCAAGACTCGTCTCGAACTGGTGCGCGCGATCGGCGTCACAAGCCTTGAGAGCACCAAGAGCGTCTACCCTGCGCTGGCGAAGCTTCAATTCCTGAGCGAGATCGAACACGCATGGAGTCTGCGCTGGGGAGAGGAGGAGGAGCGCAGATTGGACGTCACCCCTTCGCCCATGACCCCGGGTATCGTCTGCCTCACGGCCACATGCTTGCCAGCACTCTCCATCGTCTCCTCATGGCTAAGGGTTCGGCAGGTCCCGGGGCAGGGCTTCAGCTGCGAACGAAGCGTATGCCCACCGCGACGGAGATGGAGAGCCTCATCAGCGGCTGGCGGGAGAGGCTGTCGCTGATGGAGAACAACTTCGAGCTGGTCGAGCCTCTGCTGTCATTGGGCACCACGCTCCTGGGCATCCTCGAGAAGGAGGAGTACATGTCCGCGCAACTCAGCACCTTTGCTCAGTTGGCACGCAAAGCCGAATGCTTCCAGATAGCCTTCAACTGCATCCACCAGGTGTGGCAGCGCGCCTTTCCCTTCGCCTCCCTTCCCCGCTCCCCTCCGAAAGATTGCTGATGCACGTGATGGAACCATCAGTTGAAGCATGCCAAGCACAAGGATGCTGTTAGCGATGTGTCGTGGCGATTGGAGGAGGCGCGAGTGCTCTGGGACCAGGTCAGTGTAGTGCCTTAGAGGAGGAAACACCGCTTCTTTGCTGCTGTCTTGCATCGGGCTGATGGAGGGAGATCTCGACGTGTTTCTGCGCAGGGCGAGAGCGACAAGGCGATCAACATCGGTAAGCTACTGAGCCGATCGCTGCAGGAGCTGCACGTACAGTTCAACGAGGCAGCGAGCAACGGAAAGGGCAAGGGCAAGGCGACGAAGGGTCGACCAACATCGCTGGATGAGCGGCTGCTCAGGGCCTATGCCGAGGCCACTTATTGCACCGGTAAGGAACCTTCCCCTCGCCTGCTGCTGCAGTGGAGAGAGCTCACAACCCCCACTTGCTCTTGGGGGGGGTAGGTAAATGGCTGGCGGAGACGAGGTCGGAGAGTTCGTCTACGATCATCAATGACTACCTGCAGAAGGCGGTTGAGCTCTACCAGCACTTTGACGATGGCAATCGCTGTCGAGCCTACTTCACCCTGGCTCGATATGCCGATGGTATTTCCAAGAATGAAAACTGCCCCACTGCGAGGACTTCCTCCTCCTGCTCACGCCCGACCATTTCTTGGTGGGTGTAGGGCTGTACGGGCATTTGGTGGAGAAGCTCAAGTCGAGTGAATGGGCCATGTCGCAGGAACTCCGGAAGCAGAAAGAAAGAGAGCTGCAGCAGTGCGAGAAGCTGCTCGAGACGCGGCCCAAGGACAAGGACCTGCTTCGGCACACGATCATCCTACGGCGGCAATGCGAAATCGACAAGTCGGAAAACCGTCGCCTGGAAAAGGGTCTGTGATCTCCCCCCCCCCAAGCCAAGCGAAAGCTGAGCTATCTTGAGCTACAGACCGCGAGGAGTTGCTGCACTCGGCTGTCGATAACTACCTGCGATGTCTACTGAGCGGAGACAAGTATGATGTGCGGGTCATGTTCCGACTGTGCTCGCTTTGGTTCAATAATCCTGCAGGTAATCCGCTCATCTACATTTTTTTTTTTGAAAAATTAGTTATTAGTTATTTGATTTTATTTTAGTTATTTTATTGAACTGGTGAGACTTGCATTCACGCGCATCGGTTGCCCAGATCCCAAGGTCAACCTCCAGATCAACGAGTCTCTGCAGGGGGGACTGCCCTCGCGTAAGTTCGTCCCACTCATCTACCAAATCGCGTCGCGAATCCACGCCTCGCCAGTCGATGCGGCCAAAAGTGCTTCCAAGGTACGGTCCTTCCACACTTCTTCGATCCGTGCCCTCTTCCGCTCCTGCAAACCTCACCCATTCCATCATGGCCCCGGGGCTCGCTCTACGATGTGCGTATCATCGTCATCATCTCATCGGCGGCAGTCTTCGTCCGAGACGAAAAGGAAAGGACGGACCAAGGCAGCCGTGGAGAAGGTCAGCAAGTACGTGGGGCGAGCCAAGGCGCGAGCCGCGGCCACCGGCAGCCGGGGCAAGTCCCGCAATCATGGCGACAGCGAGGGAGAAGAGGAAGAGGCGATGGACGTGGAGGCATTGCCCAAGCACGCGGCCAACTTCCAGGACGTGCTCAACACGGTCATCGAGGCAGTGGCGGTGGACCACCCGCACCACGCCCTGTGGCAGATCTTCGCGCTCTCGAACGGCGATCGCGTGGTGGCGGCGCAAAAGGGGAAGAATCGCTATCTGGTGGACAGCGACAAGACCACCGCGGCGAAAGGTCGGTCTTCTTCAAGTATTTCAGAGTAGTTAAGCGCGTAACGGTTCTTTTGTGTGTGTGTGTGTGTGTGTGTGTCGACAGATCTTCTCAATCGCCTGCGAGGCACGAAGCATAAGCAGTTGATTCAAGAAATGGAGAAGCTGATCGGAGCGTATATCGAGCTCGCCTTCCTGGACGTCACCAACTACAAAGGCGAGGTACGGCCGTGGATGAGTTGTGGCCAGGCATCAGCATCTCTCATGTTCTTTTATCTGATGATGAATCGCGAAACCTTAACAGACGAAGCCGATTCCGCTCCTGGGTTCAGTACGAAACATACGAAAACTGTCTCTCGTGCCTGTGCCCACCATCAACTACGAAGTCAGCCCAGACGCGAATTACCGCGTATGTGACGTCCCGGAAACTCAGGGAGCAAGTGGGCGAACGAGCCTTACATATACATAAACAAATATATATCTATATTTCTTATTTGCGACAGGGCATGGTGACGGTCGACCGGTTCAGCGATACCTTCAGCCTGGCTGGGGGACTCAATCTGCCAAAGATCATCGACTGTATCGGCTCCGATGGGCAGCCTTACAAGCAACTCGTCAAGGGTTCGGACGACCTGCGCCAGGATGCGGTGATGCAGCAGATGTTCCTCATGGTCAACACCCTGCTGCGCGAAAATCCCGAGACCAGAAAGCGAAGGCTGCGCGTTCGGAGCTACAAGGCATCCTCACTCCTCCACTCCTGCTTCTTTGCTCGAGTGACCAAAGACCATTAATGAAGACTAATCACCATCACCATCATCATCATCATTATCATCAACATCAACATCAACATCAAATAGGTGATCCCGCTTACGCCGTGCGCAGGTCTGCTGGAGTGGGTCCAGAACACGATCCCGCTGGGGCAGTATCTGATCGGCACCTCGCGCGACTACAAGTCAGGAGCTCACGTGCGCTACCGACCGAACGACATGCTCTCCACGGACTGCCGGAAAGAGATGCAGGAGGCAGCCACCGCCAAGAAGCGGCGAAAGGTACAGCCATGATCATGCTGCAGCCCTGCTCGGATCCTTCACTAGGCAGCTCACCGTACCGCATGCAGGTCTTCGATTCGGTGCTCGAGCGATTCAAGCCAGTGTTTCACCACTTCTTCCTCGAGAATTTTCCCGACCCTCCCCTGTGGTTCGAGCACCGACTCAACTACATACGGTCAGTGGCGTCGTCTTCCATCGTCGGTACGTTAAGCTCATCGTCGCGCCATTACTTGCTGTCCCCTTCCCCCGCGTGTCTTTCGCACCACGTCCACCTGACACCGGAAACCGTGGTGCGCACAACAGGTTACGTGGTCGGCCTTGGCGATCGACACGCACAAAACATCCTCATTGATAAAGCCACGGCTGAGGTCGTGCACATCGATCTGGGGGTGGCCTTCGAGCAGGGCAAGACGCTCCGCACGCCTGAGGTGGTGCCCTTCCGCTTAACGCGCGATATAGTCGATGGAATGGGCATCACGGGCTGCGAAGGAGTCTTTAGGCGGTGCTGTGAGGAGACGATGCAAGTGTTGCGAGCGTCTCACGAGTTCTTACTTACCATCATGGAGGTGTTCATTCATGATCCGCTGTTTAAGTGGGCTCTGTCCCCCGTCAAAGCCCTACAACTTCAGCGCGAAGACAACGAACAGAATGAAGGAATCCAGGATGTTGGTACTGTGCGTCTCGCCCGTGGACAGCCTATGAGGGTCAACTAACGCCCGTTCTCTCTCTCTCTCTCTCTCTCTCATATCATATCATCAGGAGGGGACGCGGAATCCGGAGGTTCAGCTGGCGCAAGCGGTAACAAGGATGCCGAACGAGCACTGTTGCGTCTTAAGGCCAAGCTACAAGGCTACGAATACGGGCAAGCTCTAAGCGTAGAGGGCCAAGTCAAGCAGCTCATCGCTGAGGCTCAGGACCCATCACGGCTGGCGGAGATGTTTGCTGGTTGGGCGCCTTGGCTTTAAATTGAATGTGGAATCCAAAACCCAGGTCTGGTTGGCGAAGATGAGGAAGAGATGAAGTTGTTCGCCCCAGCCTGCCTAGGTAGGTCTTCTCGTTCTCCTGATATTATCAGAGACAGGTTGATAACTTTTTCGACTTCATGCCCTTCTGTCCCGCTTCAGCGAAGCTCCTTGGAGGTTAGCAAGAGCGAGCTTGGTCCGGAATGATGCGTCGGATGGTGGGTTTGTACCGTGTGGAAACACCCTTTCGTCCAACAGGCGACGAGAAGATGGTGGAGGCAAAGCTGGCGTATCGAGTTGGTTGGTGTTATAGTCCTCCAGTACCCATCGAAAGCCGGAGAAGAGTGTAGAACAACCAATCCTTTTTTGTCAAGTAGTTAGAATCGATAAAAATAGCACAAGAGTTGGACCTGTTCTCTTTCGCCCACTTTCCCATTGTTGAGATCCCAAATTCGGTGGCTTTATCTACCTTGGTGATAAAAGTTCGGATAAAGTTCTGCAGACCATAATGAGTTTTAGTATTGATCAACTCTGCGAACACGTTCAGGGGAGGGACGAGGAGAATGTTCTGATCTGGCGCGCATTGGAGCTTCTCAAAGAAGAGGAGCTGGCGAGTATGGAAGATGGGGTTCTGGAGCAATTTGAACATCGGGTCCAGCTCCCACTGGATAAAACGCGCTCCCAGCCCAAGGCCAACCGAGCCTTTCTAATCAAGGCATGTTGTGGAGCGTTGTTCTGTTGGTGAGAGGTCTCAACTTCTTACTCAGTCTAAATTCAGGAGACTCTGCCCTCCAGCGACAAATGGGAAAAGAGAACTGAGGCTTACACCACGTCCTCCAGTATTGTCGCTGGCCTGCTTATCGCGGTCCTCTTCAGCAAATTCGACGCCAACACAGAGCCAGTCATTATCGTCCTCATCATGATCGCCAATTTTACCTTCCTCAATGCGATTGGTTGTGCTTACATGACGAATGCCTGCGCTAAAGACAGACTTCGTCGTTGGTACGCTGTATTTACCAAGGAGGAATTGTCTATGAGCGCCGAGCGGCGCCAAGTGGACTTTGGCCTCTTTGTGACCACATTCCTACAGCTCTTCGGAGCGTTCACGGTAACCTGGATCTTCGTAGTTCAGTTATACTACACCAACAGCGGTTGGTTCCTGGTTGCTGCCATAATCGCGTCATTGCAAACTGTCGTATGCACCGGAATATTCCTAATTTATGGCTGTTTCTGGTTATTTATCGTCCCTAAATAAAATTATCACCAGGTCTACGTGTCCCTCTCTGAAATCATATTGTCGCTGCCAAAAGCTTATGCCCCCCCCCCAATCATTCTACCAACGATCTTGTTTATTACTTGAGAAGTACAAGTCATTCCCTTCGAATCTCGATGTAGTAGTGGGTCGGTGTATCCTCATCAGCCTTTTTCTTCACAAACAATATGGCGATGTTTTTATCGGCATATTTTTCGTTTATCTGGTTAACAGAGTAAGTTCATGAGCGAGGCATGCCTACTGCATAGAGAAGGACCTATCCTGACCTGGTCCAGGTATGCCGATATCTCTTTTATAACTGATTTGGCGTGGCTGACTAGCTTATGATGCTTATGCATATGTACTGGCACAGCCAGCACAGTGTAAGATATTATTCCAGATGGCCCCAACTTCTTGCTCTCCTCTACCACAGGTGACCAGAACTGGTTAATCTTTTCGATAATTATCTTCCACTCGTCCACTGCGACCACATGCAACAGTCTGATAAGAGTGCAAACGATACTGAAATGAGATGCAATGAAAGGTACCAGGCATTCGGTTGGTCAGGACAGCAGGAAATGTGGTTGGGAACAAACCAAAAAGTTCACCATTTTCAGGTAGAATGGAGGCTTCCGCCGAGGTTGAAGTAAGTGGCTGTTTGGGGCTGTGCTCATTCCAAATCGTAAGTGGAAAAGGATTTATCAGCAACTTGGTTTTTGCGGACTACACACATACCTCAACCCACCAGCACCAACGAACAGGTCATTGAACTGTGCCTCTTGAATAGCAAGGGCGGTAGGTTTTTTGGGAGTTTCAGCCATGAGAAAACCCTCTTCCTCTTGAATGTGCCAAACAAATATTCTCTGGCGCTACTGTTCAGCGCTCTGCTTTTCCTTTTGTGGGACCTTCCTTTTTTTTTATTCAAACTAAACAAATAGGAAACCTGGGGCACGTGACGTTACAATAGCCGCGCGTCAATGCCGCTCCTGCAATGCTCCCTGTTTAGCATCACGCCCTTCGCCAGATAGAGCACACTAATGACTTGCCTTCTCCATGCCACGGTGCAAAAGATTCTTGAAACTAAGACGCTGCGCCACCTATTCAAGGCAGTGCTGAGCCAAAACGTTGCGCCGTCGAGACACAAGGAAAAAGGGGTGATACCGAGAGCTGCTTCCTAGGGGTGGCGGATTTGGCGGGTGAGGCCTCGCTGCCCTTGGTGGAATGCTTCTGCTTTTCGTTCATAGCTGTTGTTGGGGATTCCTCTCTATGCTCCGAGTGGGTGGTTCTCGGAGTCACGCCGCTTTTACTCGATCCAAGCTTCGTTCGCGACAGACCATTGCGCGGAGATTCTGAATCATGAGTTGCAGTCGTTGAGCGCTTGCCCCTCAACGTGGCATACTTGCGCGGGCTCGAGTCGACTGGCGACGAGCCCTCCGTCTCCGGCGATTGCTGCGGCTCAAAGGGGAACAGAGCTGCTCTCGTCTTACGCCGTCCACTAACGGTGTTGCTCTTGCGAGACTTCACCTCCTGCCTCTGATGCTGCTGCTGCTGCTGCTGCTGCTGCTGCTGGCTTGGCGATGCCGCAGCAGACCTGCCGTGTAGGGCTCGTGTGTCGACACCCGATGCCGACAGTGACATTGTCCGCTGCTTCTCCCGCGGCAGATTTGTATCGTTGAGAGCTGCCAATAGTGCCTCCTTGGATAGTCCGGCAGTTTCTGGGGCAGCCGGCAAGAGGCCGGAGTTGCGCGCCGAAGAGGGCGTCATGGTGGGGCTCTGTTCGCCCGCCTCTTCCGCCACCGGTGGCTCTGGCGGGGCACCGTCGGATAGCACTTCCTGCGACGACTTCCACATGTTGCCCATACTGAAGCTCCGAGTAAACCGCTTCCATTTGTTGCCTCCACGCCTGGGTTTGTTTCGCTGCGCCGTCCCGTCATGGCGATCGCTTCCTTCCTCTTCAGAGATCGCCACGTCCACTGACGAGCCAGCACGGCTCGTGTCAGGCTTGTCCTCACTCCCGGCGCTGCTCACCGCGGCCATCTCGATGGTGACCATTCGAGGCGAACCTGCACGCGAGGAGGCTGGAGACGGAGCCTCAGAGTGGCATGAATCGGATCCGCGCCGTCGCTGCGCAGCTCCCAAGTCACGATCGCTCGCGCTGTCCGAGTCCGCTGAAAACTCGACGCTGCTCCGCCCTGGATGACCGTTGGTGAACGGTTCAGTACACATGCACACAACGCGCATGCGAAAGGAGGGGATCGGCCTGCCGAGCTACCTTCAGAGGTCGAGTCATCGTTAAAGGAAGAGACGGAGGAGTGGGGCTCCAGGCCTCTTCTCTTGCAGAGCGTATTGCGATGCTTGCGGCGGCGAATATCCCTCAGGGAAGCCTTGCGTCGCGGTGACGCGCCGGTGGCGTCCATGACATGCGAGTTGAGAGAGCTCTGGTCGCCCGGGCCGACGGTAGCTGCGTGATAAGCGGGCGAGGGTGCAGACAGTAGCTTCATCCGCTTCGATTGCAGGCGAAGCACGCTGACCGCGGTGTCCAGCGAATGCGACTGACGCGAGGCCGCAGCGTGGACAGGCTGCGTCGGGTGCACCAGCAGAGCCTTTTGTTCCGATAGCATCAGCGAGTAGTTTTCTTCGATGTTGGGGAAGCTCTCCACCGCCGATACATCAATCTGCTCCCACGTCAAGGACTCTGCGACTCGAATCCGGTAAGAAGAAGCCGACCTGTGGCTAGTTGAGATAGATGTTGAACAGGCGCACCAGTTCGGAAGACGAACAGCAGATGCTGGTCGTGTTGTGCGTGGCCAGCGGTACCGCCCACGAGGAAGATATCCTCCCCGTAAGCGCTTGCCCTATGTCCTGCGAGCGCCGGAAAATCGGGCCCTGCCGTCCAGGACAGCTCCTCTACTCACACACACACACACACACACACACACACGCACCACGGACGCAGATAGAGGAAGAACCCACGGGAATTAAAGTTCTCTTCCACGGCAGAGACGGCATGTCGTGGCTGTACCGGTATTCAGGATGTACACTCGCCGGGAGGGTTCCCCGTCAGACCGCCTCCCCCCTATGACGAAAATGCGGTCCTCCACTGCCGTAGCAGAGTGGCCGCAGAGGCCTGGTGGCGCATCGCCGGTTGTGGACGCGGCGAGGGTCCACCGCATGGTGAGCACGTCCAATATGGACACCTCGGCGTAGTGAACCCCTGCGTCGTCCTTGCCGCCCAGCACATAGATTGCGTTGCCCACAGGCGTCGCTGTGTGCCCACTACGCGGCCCCAAACCCTCCACGTTGGCCTGTTTGGCCTGGAAAAACAATAGAAAGCGAAAGATCGACGCGAATTCAGTTGTGTGCGGCAACACACCATGGAGAAAAGCAATTCCATAAGGGAAAAGACAAGGAAAAGAAGAGAGAAGGAAGTGGTGGGGGGGGAGTGGTTAACCTTATCGGGGAGCCACGCAAAGGTGGAGCAGTGAAACAGATGAACATCGGAAAGAGTGGCTCGGCCGTCTACGCCACCAATGAGCACAATCATGTCCTCGCCGTCCTTCTTGATCGACGTGGCAGTGTGCCCTCGCCGCGGCGAGGGGCCTTTGCCGATCTTCTTCCGTCTTGTCCACGTGAGTTCATCTGCAGCCACCCCAGAACGGAACGGCGGCGGTGAGTGAGCGCGCAAATTTGGCCATTTTGCCACAGCTGAGACGAGTGGGTTTCATGGTACTCAGATCGAGAGTCCAAAGACACTTGCGGAAGCGGGCGGCAGTGGAGCCGCCAAAGAAGTAGAGGGTGTCGCCGCAGCGTGCAGCCGCCGAACCGTGAAGCCACAGTCGTCGCTTCTCCGCTGTTTGGTGGGGCTTGGTCTCGAGCTCCACTGACATCACAGACATAGCATAGCCAAACATACTCTTGGTGTTAACTCCCCAGAGGGGTGGGTCGCAAACCGCGTCATGAAGCGTACGTGTCCATTTGTGCTTCAGGTCAGACACGGCCTCGGCAAACTTGGCCATCCACTTCTTTAGATGCGACGGCGACGCAACTGTGACGATGAGCTCAGTTTCCTTAGGGCTCGCATTCAGGCTCGTGAGATGGCACCGCAACCGGAACGAGCGGTCGTCGGATTCTATGGGCTCCCAAAGTAGCGCCGACACTGAGGAGAGACACTTGAAGAGCATCACTGAGCCGCCCTTGGTGTCGTGATCCTCCTGCGCGATGATCATAATGTCGTTGAACAGGTAGATCGTCCGTTCGAGTCCACCAGAAAGGCCCTGCTTGGTCAGCACCACCGCGTCCTCGTGAATGAATCGCCGATGCGGCTGTATGAGCTTCTGCAACGTTGCATTTGTTAGGGAGCAAACCATATATGGTCAGCCGAAGATGTGACACACTTCCTCGCGCTTGACCCTTCAAGAGTCCTTCCTGTAGAGTTTGTTTACCTCTCTGAAGCCGTGCAGCTTCTTCTGGATCTCTGCTATACGCAGAACGTTATCGGAGGTGCGCTTGCTCTGCTCTATGTACTGCGCCATCTCGCTGATGACGCGCACAGCCTCACTCAATTTAAAGTGCTCGTCCTTGTCTATTTCCGGATCGGTACTCCGCTGCAGATCCTATAGGCCGATAAAATACTGAGTCACTCTTCACTGTCCACATATAGATAGATAGATAGATAGATAGATAGATAGATAGATAGATAGATAGATAGATAGATAGATAGATAGATAGATAGATATCTTGGAACTACCGCTCCTGAGCGAGCCGAGTGCAGAGAACCTTCAGCAAGAGAATATAACGAGGTATCCGTTGAATAGGCATGACTAAAAGTGACAGCAGATCATTTCTCTTAAGTTGCTCCAAATGTTGGGCCTTCGTTTGCTGTGAGTAAATCAAGGAAGACTTTGTTAGTAATAATAAGTGCTATGGGCCGAAGAGGAAAGATGAATCATCCACCTCAAGCCATACACGGAAGTTCGTATTCTTGGCTTGCTGCCTCTTTAGTTCCTGTCGAGCTGTGCCATAGTTATTGATATAAGATGTATACAATTTGAGGCCAGTTCCCTGTGGAGCGTTCCCAAATACCACAAAGTCAAATAACAATAATAATAATAATAATAATAATAATAATAATAATAATAATAATAATAATAATAATAATAATAATAATAATAATAATAATAATAATAATAATTCAAGAATTTTCTGTTGGCAAACAAAACAAAACAAAACACATGCCGAAGGCTCACCATACGAAGAAAAATGTCTCCTAAAGGCGCGCTAGTTTCACAGGCGGAAGTGAGGTCGGCGAGAAGTTGAGAATTGAAGGAAAGAAGCATCTCTACATCCGAGAATATGCTTCGTACGCCCTGAACGTCAAGGACCCCTTTTCCCGCCTTTGCCAATTCTTTGAGAGGCTTCACATACACCTTGACAATTTTTGCGAGTACCGTTAAAATTGTTGCCACCAAGGCAAGCGCCTTCTCCAGAAAAAAATGAAAGACGAAAGGGGGGGGGTCATGTGAAAGATGACAACGTTTTTCACCTGTACAAGGAGAGAAAGGAAGGAAACATAGGTCCTCTCCGTTTCTATGATCTCGCTCACAATACGTCTCCGTTTTTCCTCCTGGTACAGCGAGAAACAGGGCGGTGAACAGCGGCGCACATGTTACAGAGGCGGGGCGGTCTACCATAAGTGTGGAGCAAGGAGCTGGACCCCCTTTAGAGTTGGTCGAATAAGTTGTGTTGCTACTAACAACAAGGCCAACAACAACAACCAGTAGAACACTAATACTAATACTGAACTCCGGGCGTGGAAACAAGGATCCCACACAAGCGGAGATCACAGCTAATTCGTGGGCTTTTGGTGGCAATTGTTTTATTTTATTTCTTTTTTTTCTGGCCAGTAGGGAGTTGGAGCGAGTGCGTTTAAACTGGGTCACCATGGACTCGGAAGCGATATACGCAGGTGAAGTCTTCGTGACCATAGTTTGAATAAATACCGAGCTTCACAACACTGAAGCTTTGCGCTACGTCTGCGTTTGGGGTAGGCCACTCCGCGCGGTAGGTCTGCACTTGTGGGCCATAAATGTCATAGCGGAAGTCACCCAGTAGCACTCCTTTGCTTGCGTCTGCCAGCTCTGCCTTGCCCGAGTAGCCCTAAAAAAACACAACCGCGCTCGCGGCTATCAGCAGCAGCCACCACCAATGGCATAATGTGTTGAGGGGAGAAGGGGGAGGTGCTGAGCAGTACCCAGACTTTGAAGTGTTGTGGAGCCGTCCTAAAGTCGCGTGCCACGCCGCGTGCGACGTGATCGAGCGAGAACGCGGTAGGGCGAATTCTACGAGGCAGTTGTATGGTGACATTGCCGTGCTGGCCAGCAAACGCCCAGCAATGACCCAACACTAGGCTTGGCTACGTTCGCATATACCGTATTAGTCAAGACTGCCGTATAATTCTATGTATGGGACTGGAGCAAATGGCAAAGACACAAGAAGAATTCACAGTACCGTTAAGAGGGCGGAAGGCGGCTCGCCCACCTGACCAAGTAGGTGGCCGAGCAACGTGCTGCCATAGCGGTCCGTTGTGTAGGCATGAATGATACGCGCACCTGCCGCGCCCAATGCCCAGTCTGTCATGTTCAGCCGGTCGGCTGCAAACATGTCCAACTCCTCCCGGATGAGCTCGCGAACTTGGTCCTCGGTGAGAGACACAGTGCCTGCCGCACGATTCGCATGCAAAAGTCGTACGACCTCTCGCAGTTGGTCATCGCTCAAAACAACCGAGGTCTGAGCCTGTAGGCCTAAGTTAAGGGCGGCGTCGGCAATAATAATAATAATAATAATAATAATAATAATAATAATAATAATAATAATAATAATAATAATAATAATAATAATGAATAAGAGGGTAACCGATGTGAGCTGGGTGGGTGGTGGAATGCTTGACATGCCTGTTGGGTAACGGCGCTTAGAGAGGTATCGAGCTGATCTTGCCGCTTACCAAGCGCTTCAAGTTGCTGACGGTATAAATCAAGAGTCTTGGAAACTTGGTCTTCACCGCTGACGATCCTCGAGTTGAGGTCGGGCAAAATCTGTGCCTGTTTGAGGTTGACGACATGAGATTAAGCAAAAGAAGAAAATAACACGCGTACCTTGGCAGCATCAAGCACTTGAGACAGTAGTGTTGCCTGGTGCTCTTCGATCCACTGCTGGATAAGCTCTCGAGCTTCGCTTACGATCTCGCCAGAAGCAGGGAGTGTGGGTTGGTCGCCCAGAGAATCAGCAATCTTAGCCTCAACAGCTTCGAGTTCTTGCAAAACCGTATCTTTCACCCACACCTGTATGTGTGTATGTGTGTGTTCCAAGAGCATCGTGGCGCGAGTGTAGGTACAGAGTTGAGACTAATGGGTGCGCGAGAATGCTGCAGTACCATTATGGTTTCTTTGTGCTTACTCAGATCAACGTTCGTAGGCTGGCTTTCCATTTGACCAACCGCATGTGGTTGTTGTGCAATCTGCAAATTGCGCATTTCCTGCAGCAGAGTCTCCTTTTCGCTATTCCAGCGTTCGATCACCCGAGTGAGAACTGAGGCAGCCAGAGTCTCCTCGTCAAGAATGACTGATTTAGTATCAGCAAGAGCGGCCTGGAGTAGTGCTAGATCTTCTATGAGCGAACTGCGTTGGCTCTCTAGCTCTCGCAGACGAGCGTCGGCCTGGGAGCCCTGACTGCCGACCCTATTCTCTAACTCTTGATGAGAGGCCAATAGTTCGCTCATAGTAGTCCGCATCTCCGTGAATTGCGATAGTATTTGCTCCAATGTTGTCCGAGCAGACGTTCCAGACTGATGCAATAAGTGTCAATGAAACCTCCTTTTCCTCTCAGCACGAAATGCGGTGACATCAACTACACACTGTGATACCTCGAGCTTGTTGTTGGTCGTAGTTGCAGCTATCTCACTGATGCGGCGCTGCATGGTATCGAGTTGCGACTGAAGGGCGCGCTTGGATTCGTCTGATCCTTCCTTTCCAGCCCTTAGCTCTCGCGAAAGTCGCTGAAGTTCGGTGTTGACCTTGCTCTCGAGCTCTTTCAGTTCCTTGGTGAACTCATCATCCGCAGGAACATTGAGGCGGGAACGAATCATCGCTTCCATTCGGGAAAACTTGTCGTTCATGAATTTTAAGAGCTCTTCTTTACTCTGACGCTTTAGCTCCTCCTTGTCCGCCGCTAAATCTGTGTTCAATATTAATATTAAACAGGCACGGATGGATGAATGGATGGGATGGGATGGGATAAATATGATAGATAGATAGATAGATAGATAGATAGATAGATAGATAGATAGATAGATAGATAGATAGATAGATAGATCAAACAAAATTTCAATTGTCAACTAGGGAAAGGGTCGTCTACTCTGCATTAAACGAGCTAGGAGATCGTCTTGTTTCTTGGCTAACTGCTGTTCCACAAGTTTCTTGATGAATATTTCAACGTTTAACGGCAGTGCCTCGTCGCTGGTTGAATAGACTGTGCGTGTGGTTGTAGTAGTGCTGCCTGGAAGGATAACTCTTCCCGGTTGCGAACCTAAGACGTCCCCACCAGAAATAGAAGAGGGCTGATAAAAATACAGGAGAAGTGCGACAAGCAGCAACCCCAGTAGCCCATTTCGGTATATCCTCTGTGTGTGTGTGTGTGTGGTGTGTGCGTTTCGTCACACCCAAGTCAATTTACCTCTGTCTGGTGGAAATCTGTGAAGATTAAATTGTGTGCAGCTTACCGTCTTCCATAGATTATGGGCAAAGCCAACGATCGAAGCGACAAGGTGGCCCACCGTGATCAGCAACAGGCTCCATGTCTGCTTAAGCCACTCGATTGCGGACGGAGATACTGGTAGTACTTGCTCAGTAAGTTGCATTTTGAGGCTTGCTACTGGCTCGTGACCTGTTCAGCAAGAAGCGGGGTAAGTCCAGGTGCAGGTCCTTTTTCTTCATCTTATAATATATTAAATCTCAACGCTGGTTCCTCTCTAAGTCGATGTAGTTGTAATTGTGAGAGGTACTAGTACTTTTGTTGGCGGGTTCGTGGTTGTTGGTCTCGTTCTCAGCGGCGCTGCCCATCGAGAACATCATTTGATTTTGATTTGGGATATCCTCCGCAGCGCGACGACCATAGACACCAGCGCCTGTGTCCTTGTAAATGTTCGTTTCTGCTGCTCCATCGGCTACGACAGGAAGATTGTCCAACAAAGTTCCGTTGGTATGCTGTCGGAGGCGGTAATAATACACTCGCGGCAGACCACTCCTTCCTCCTCCCCTGATATCGTGGTGGGTGAATGAGAATGTAGGACAGACCTTCTGTTTCATCCAGATTACTGATTGACCAGGTTCGGTACCGCGAAGACGACATTTTGGTGGGGTGCTACTCGTGTACACGACGAAAGGTCTGTGCAGACCGACCCTTGTCTGACCTCTTTTTTGTTTGTGTGGCAATGGCTTGGCGGGAAAGACTGGTTTCCTCCTTTTTTCTGTCCACTTTTCCGAGGCACCCCGAAATTAATTATTTTTCCGCAACTGTCATAGTTATTCTGCATAACTTTATGAAGAAGCTGTTGGCACTGTACAACCTGCCAGACCAGGCAGTGGTGGCCATTGCTTTTGTCACAAAGAAATCATGGATGCACATCTGACAAATACTTATCAACAAGACCACTGTCACTAAAGCCATCAAGAATTTGATTTATATATATTTCTGCTAATGTTGTAGTTAGATTGATCTAGGCAGTGGAAAACCCAAGAATGAGGGCGTTTGTGTGTGGATAAAGTCTGCTTTATTTCTATAACATTTACTTATTTATATTAAAGGCTAGCTGTTATTCCTAGCTGTTACAACAATCATATATTTATTATTTCTGTTATTTATCCATTATTTTGCTATTAAGGAAATTTTTGGCAAAATGTTGTAGTTAGGGTAATCTGGGCAGTGGAGATCCCAAGAATGAGGGAGTTTATGTGTGGGTAAATCTAACTTTATTTAATAAAGGTTTGGGTATTTATACCCAGGCTTAGCTGTTACTGGCTAACTGTTTAACAGCCATATATTCATTATTTCCATTATTTAACTGTAATTCTTGATCTGGGGAAATTCCAGGCAGGAATTTCCTAACATTTTCCTGATCTCTCTAACATATCCCCCGACTAAGACAAAACCGTCCTGGTTTTTGTCACAGCTTGTGGCTATTGAAATAATGGGCCTTGAGTTTGTCCGTGTGGAGATCACTTTTGGGCACCCAGCTATCGTCTCGCGCAGTGTACCCTTTCCACTGAACTTGAAATTCTCGCCCGGCCTTGAGATTGCGATGATTGACAATGTTCTTGATCTCGTACTTGTCCTTGTCTTCTTTGTCGTGGGCGGGAGAGTCTTCCTCCGTGATCTTGACCTTGAGATCTTCCTTGATTGATCTCAGTCGTCCAATAGATCCGAAAATGTAGTGCTTAGTCCTCTTAATGTTAAGCTTGAATTTTCCTCCTCTGCCATCATCAAGCAAAACGGTCTGCGCACTTGGCTGATCAATCACGGCGTAGGGTCCCTTCCATTTCTTGGCTAACTTCCTTGCTCGTCCCTTCGTGGGTACGCAGATCATCACCTGATCACCTGGCACATAGATCGGATCGCACTTCGATCCATGGTTCTCTTCCATCTCGGTCCTCGCAGCTTGAAGTTTGACTTTGACTTTGTTCTGGATGATTTCTTGGGCTTTCCTGAGCTTGGAAATCCACTTGTCTGTACTCAATTTCATTGATTCCTCTTGCTGAACATCGATTAATGGGGGTGCGGGGCGACCAAAGAGCACTTCGTAGGGGCTCCTCTTGGTCGACTTCTGGGGGCTCGATCTGTAGGCATATAACAATAACGGTAGAAATGCGTCCCAATTGTCCTGTTTGCTGTTTGTGTAGCGGGATATCATTCCCTTGAGTGTCTTGTTGAATCGCTCCACCTGTCCATTTGTCTGCGGATGTCCTGGAGTCGAGTAGGATTGCTTGATGCCGAGTCACCTGGCCAACTCTTGATGAAGGGTTGCCATGAACTCGCTTCTTTGATTGCTGATGATTTTTCTGAGAGGTTCCCATCTCCCTATCGGTTTGATTATTGCCTCCACCATGGTATTCGCAGTTGAATCTGGGATCATGTAGACTTCTGGCCATTTCAAGAAAAGATCTTGCATCACCACAGTGTAGGTGTTTCCTCTTCTCGACTTGGGTAGTGGTCCTATGAGATTGATTCCGACGGTATCCCATGGACTATCGGCGATGATCGGTTTTAAAGGCCCAGCCGTTGGTCCACTCGCGCCTCGATGCTCCTGACATTGCGGGCATGATCTGACCCAATGGTCGATGTCTCTCCATATCGACAGCCACCAGTAGTTTGGTACCATCTTCTGATTTTGTCTCTACCAAGGTGTCCTCCGATCGGCGAATCATGATAGACCTTCATCAATTCCTCCTGCATTGATCTTGGTACAATCCATTGTAGCATCGTGTTTGGCTTGTGTTCTCCATCCTTCTTTGATTTTGGAGTTGGCCAATACATTCTGTAAACTTGTTTCTCGTCCACTATGATTTGTTCTAGGAGAGCTTGTTGTTGTGCATTCCTCCCCCTTCCAGCGTTATCATCGCCCTCAATGGCATGTAGGATCCATTTGAATTTGGGTCCTTGTGCAGCTTGTTGTAATTCGGTTCTGGCATAACATTAATAGCGGTTAGCTGTCCATCGTTGCTTGTGCATGCATTCCTCACCTGGTTGTCCACAAATGGCTCCCTTGATAAGGCGTTGCCATTCAAATGCACTGTTGTAGTTAGGGTAATCTGGGCAGTGGAGATAGGGTTAGGGGTCTAAATTTGGTCAAAATAGGGTCGAAAATTATAAAAATATAAAAATATATATCAGAAAATTGCTTAGCCTGTGCTAGCTTCRAAAATGATTTTTTCATGATTTGTTCGATTTTTGTTGAAAAGTTAGAACGATTTTTGTGACTTAAGAAATTCATGATTCTATCAAGGTCAATAAGCATGTCTAAAATAAATCTTATATGATAGAGCATTCATCAAAACCACACTAGCAAAAATCAGAATTAAAGAATTGATCTTTATTGAAGAGTAAAAAAAGTTACAAAAAATAGAGTTTTCATATTATTGTTGATTGAAATTATTTTGAGATTTTTCATTCAATGAAAGGTCAGTATGCTAATAGAACATTTT